>JALLLT010000110.1:0-33879 GCA_025266875.1 Fennellomyces sp. T-0311
CTCTAACCATCATGCTATATATATATAACAAGTATTATACACCTCAGGATCTTGACAGACGATAACTGCGACTGCGTGACTGTACTTTTTGACGGCTGACGCTAGTTTGGACTTTAACTGTTTAAACAAATGGGGACACCACCTTGACGTCAAGCGCTTTACTATCTTCACGGATAACAGAGCTCTGTCATCACTCCGAACCAATATGAACCTGAACAAACGACAAGCACGCTGGTTGGAACTATTTATGACATATTCTTGGGATATACACCACATACCCCGGGAAAGGAACAATGGTGCAGATGCCTTGAGCAAGCGTCCACCATCAAAACCCTCAAATCCAGAAACTTAAAGAGAGCTTCAAGAAGTGTACTTGTTGCACAAGCAATCTCAAATTGAGGACCAAGTCAAGGAACATTATAACAATGACGAGTTTACCAAAGATATCATTGCTAAGATCCGAACAGAACTCGAGGTTCCAAACTTTACAATGGAAGATCAGCTATTGTACCGTCACGTAGATGGAGAGAATCGTCATCAGTTGTGTATTCCTAGAATGCCAACAATTCTCTTGAGCATATTGCATGATTTGCATGATGCCCCATCTGCTGGCCATAGAGGAATTGATGCCACTATTGAGCGGGTTGAACGGCAATTCTATTGGCCAAACATTGCTAGGTCTGTGCGTCATTACATCACAACCTGTGATAGTTGTCAAAAAAACAAGGGTACAAACAAGAGACCAGCTGGCCTGATTCAGCCATTAGAACCAGCTCAGGAACGTTGGGAGTCGATATCAATGGACTTCATTACCCAGTTACCTGAGTCAAGTAATGGGTATGATGCTATCGCTGTATTTGTGGACTGCTTCTCCAAACGAGCACACTTTGAACCATGCCATACAACTGACACGGCTGAGGAATTTGCACATCTGTTTCTTCGTGCCATCGTTCGTCAACATGGTTGGTGCAAATCTATCGTCTCTGATCGAGATCCCAAGTTTACTTCAAGATTTTGGACGGCTCTCTGTTCTCATATGCAAATCACTCAACGAATGTCTACAAGTATGCATCCTCAGACTGACGGTCAGACTGAGCAGACAAATCGAACCTTAGAGGACTTGCTACATCATTATGTTGCTTTTGATCAGCATGATTGGGACTTATGGCTACCGGTGGTGGAGTATACATACAATAATACTCGTCAAGCATCTATCCAGATGACGCCATATTACTGTGATCTTGGTAGATATGTTTTGACCCCAACTTACCAAAGCCAGAGTTCAAGTAATAAAGCTGCAGACCAATTAGCTATACGGCTCAAGGATATTGGTGTCAAGGTACTGGAGAATATCAAGGCTGCTGCATCAAGACAAGAGCTATATGCAAATGACAAGCGACGCAAAGTTGAGTTTGAGGTTGGACAGGAAGTCTTAGTCGATCAAAGATTCCTGAACCCGCTGAACTATCCTCAGACAGCTAAGGGTGCTCTCATTATGCTCCGAACAGAGAACTCCATTTCCAAAATTGATGATGGGAAATAATTTTTCCATTGCACCTTCCAAAATTAGGCTTCGCGGATGTCTCCTACTTTGGTAACTGCTTCTCGGTGGAAATACCACCGCGAAGACTCGCTCGGATCGATATAAAAGGAAACTGTCACTTCTTCTGTGCTTTAAAACGCGATCAGAGTATTACAAAATATATGCCTCTTGTTTCTCATTGTCTCTCTATCTTCTTCTACTATTTTTTTATTACCAACATTTCTTCACTATGAACAACAACAGCATTCCACCGCCAATTCTGATCCAACGTCCCAGACGTAATAATGCTGCAGAAAGAAGACGCCGTCGAGCAGCATTTATGCAACGGCTAACAGAACTTATTGCGCCATCAGTACAGGCTATCCGCTTTATTGATGCGAGCATTGTCGCAGCTTTTGCAAGCTCACCTCACCACTTTCGTGCAGCAAAAGTTAGCCGAACGCATGGTGCGCAATTCTGGACATTGACGCATCCAAACCTGAATGACGACGATGGCTATGACAGTTACAGATGGCATTATCGCATGAAGAAGTCAACTTTGGAATGGCTTATCAGTACCTTGTCGACGCACGAAGCATTTGCCTCGGACTCTCCTCGAATGACCCCAGTGTATATTCAAGTCTGCTGTGCGGTGTGGCGTTTCGCAAACACTCATGTTGGATACCGCATGTTCGAAACGCAATTTGGTTTGAGCCAAGGATCGTATCACAACTTCACGATGCGATTCCTAAATGCCATCTGTGACGTTCACCGACAGCAGATCAGATGGCCAAGCACACCAGAAGAAGCACAGCAAGCTGCCCAAGCCTTTTCGGCACCTACTGGTTTAGCGAGCACCAATGATGCAGGCAGAAGATTACAAGGAGCCATCGGAGCCATGGATGGCAAACTCATTGTAATCCACAAGCCTGCTAGCAATGGACAGCGCTTCTGGGATCGTAAATTGCACCATTCCATCAACTTACTTGCTGTTTGTACTGCTGATGGGAGATTCTCATATATAGAAGCTGGTCAATCAGGTATTGTCAATTATGTATTATAATATCGATATATTACTCAGCCTAATGTATTTTCAAATCAATCTATAAGGTCGAACCCATGATGCACGTACGTTTGCCAATAGCTCTCTCAATACGAAGCTAATAAACGAAACTGAACAATGGTGCCCAAATGGAACATATATCCTTGCCGGTTAGTATTTCAAGCATTCTGTGTTTTAATGAATATTACTGACATGAAGCTGTTTGTACTTGAAAGACTCTGCATATCCACTACGACCCACGATAATGGTGCCCTATTCACGGACAGCAACAGATCTTGCCGAGAAGAAGTTCAACTTTGTCCACTCTTCCATGCGTATGGCTATTGAACGAGCCTTCGGTTGCCTTGTTTCTCGTTGGAGATTCCTACGCCATTACCTTTATCTTAAGGATCATGAGCGATTGACATTGGCAATATATGCATGCTGTATATTGCACAATATCTGCATCGAACGGCATGATCCTCATTCCAATGAACTTTTTCCATTGAATACGGAAGAAGATGAAGGCACGGGACGCATTTCGGTAATGGGTTCAGGACACCAGCGCGGTGCTGGAGACACTGCGTCGTTGCGTCAGCAAGGTGTCGCAGTACGCGATAGATTAAGAGATGAATTGTATGAAGCCAGTCGTAGATTGTAGTAAAATAAAACAAACATTATAAAAAGTTAAGTAGAAGTTAAACAAAGTCATTTATTGATCATCATTATTATCGACTTGCTCTGCTTCAGTACCGCTTGTGCTTCCATTGTTTGGCCCACCACTGTTGCCAGGGCGACCAAAAAGTTCCCTCAGTGTCTGAAGGTACTCCGAATGGCGTCGGTTTTCCGCTGCCTCAAAATCTCGTGCACGACGGTCCTCTGCCTCCTCAAACCGACGGAAAGACTCGCCAATACTGGCTATCAGACGATCCATCTGCTGGTTAGCATTTTCGAGGACCTGCTCTTGGAACGCGGTGGTTCGGCGTCGTTGTGCTGGCCGCTCATTAACTCCATCCTCGTCGTTGCGTTGTCTGTTCCGAACAAGGCCACTGATGGAGTCCATGGTGGCTGGTGGAACAATTGCTGGATCGCTGCCGACAATGCTATCCATGGCATCATAATATTCCCATCGTTCTTGACCAGGAGGGCCATTCTCGCCAGATTGGTCTTGCACCACGGTCCGAACATCGCGGTAGATGTCTACCAAATCACCCCACTTCTTTTGCAAGGCTTCCTTTGAGCGGCCCACAGGATCGGTTTGGGTATACACCTGTTCAATCTGGTCCCAGATGGCTCCCTTGGCTCGCGTTTCGATCGTGCTTATAAGTGTGTCATATCTAGCACTGACAGCATCTATCAATGCTTCGACATGACCATCTTCCCATCTGCGATTGGGTGCTCTCGCAGCGGAAGCAGAAGTGCTTGATGATGGTAATGCCTCTGCAGGCTGTTGCTGCTGCTGAGGTTGAGGTTGTTGCTGCTGCTCTTGCTGTTCCTGACGGGGATTCCACATTACAATGTTGAAGGTGGCATTGGTGTTGTTGTTACGCATGTTAAAGATCACAAAAAGTTCAAAGAGATAGATAAAAATAACTTTTATTCAACATTATCGTCGCTCTGCACCTTTTATATGCAATCGGGCGCGTCAATGCTTAAGGAAAAGAGAAAAAAATCGCATATTCGTTCATCAATTTGGTTGATGTACAGAAAAGGAAAATCTCTCTGTTCGGTGCGCCTTTTTGGATGATCTGACCGGAGAGGACTTTAAAATAGTTTGAATCCATTTTCGTCTCTCTGTTCGGAGCAAAATGAGAGCACCCTAAGAAAAAACTTGCTGCCAAATTTGCTGGACCTTACAAGATTCTTCCTCGAGTTGGACCTGTTGCTTACAAACTCGCTCTGCTGCACAATATCAAAGCACACCCTGTTTTCCATGTTAGCACCCTCAAGATATATCATGCACCGACGGATAGACGTCGGCCAGAGCGACCACCACCTGTACTCATCAATGAACAAGAGGAATATGAGGTCGCCACAATTCTGGACAAGCGTAAACATCATGGCCACATCAAATATCTGGTGCTATGGAAAGGTTATCCTGTAGATGAAGCCACCTGGGAAAAGAAGCAGAATATGATAAACAGCATGAGGTTTATTGATGAATATGAGCAAGCACATGCTCAAAGCTCAAAACAAGCTCAAGTACACGATGCAAGTTACATGGGCAACAAGAAGAAACCACCAGTTGCACGATCTGGCACCATACGATATCCGTTATCTTGTGGACCTGGCAAAACCAAGGTGAAGTTCACCTGTACGACAGGTGCACCTGACGAAGGCAACATGCCTTCACTGTGACCATTTCCCCTTGTTTGTCGAGGGGGGAGAAATGATGGAAATTGGGCAAATGACTATGACCTTGAAAAGCTACATTTGGAAGACCTTGACCCTGTGCACCGACTGGCTCAGAAGTATTGCTATGTAATGACCTGGATGAAACGGATTCTTGACCTACAGGCCGAAGTGGAGGTGATATCAATGGAGCAGGAATCTCTGGCTCTCGAGCATGAAGGGCAGGATTTGGACGCCTATACCTGCTGGCAATGGACCCAGCATCATCAGAAGAGTGCACCGAGTATACTCGTGACGCTGACGATTCAGAAGAACCACCCAACTCGTCCTCACCATCCGACTCATGGTCAACTAAGGGAGCCTGGGGTACCCTAGAAAGGAGCCTAGCCGAACGTCTTGATGCTACAGGAGCAGGGCGAGAACCAGAAGAAATATGATCATCTGAGACGTCTTGAGAATGGAAGCCCTCATCCATTGCCATGAAAACCACTTCAAAATTAGTCTGTCCAGATTGATCTATTGAAGTATTCAGCATATCAGAACTCTTAGGGTCCTCTCAAGCCTACAATTAACGCCGCAAAATGATGCCCAAATATGGTTATGATATCAGAATTACTAATTGCGGTAATAAAAAATGGTGGCTTAAAAAAAGAGGTTGGCACCTCTTTTTTTCATGCGAAATTACCTTTTTCGGTTATGCTATAATGACTAATGAGCGCGTTCCTGTAAAAAATAAAGCTTTTTATCTTTTCTTCATCATTTATCGAAATTAGTCTGCAATGTCTGGAATCCCCGGTACAAATGTATTCAGTCTAGCCACAGGCATGTCTCGCGGAAGTCGTGGTGGACGTGGAAGTCGTGGTGGACGTGGAAGTCGTGGTGGACGCGGTGGACGCGGTGGTCGCCAGACAGCGTCCGTTACTCCTGGCCTGTCTGTTGCAAGCCGCGACAGTACCCCAGTTGTTGATGGTGCTTATGACGACTTCTCGGCTTCGGATGCCAACGGGAACATCCATTGGAATCCAGTCGCGATCTCTGCCCTCTTAAGCGCCATGGCAAGCAGATTCATGCAGCTTAAGAACGGCACCCCTGCGCAGCAAGCTGGCATTTGGCGCGATCTTGTTGCCACCATGAAGACGGAGCTCGAGCTGGAGCCACAGACGAACGACATAGTGACCTTTCTTTCCCTTGTTGACACCAACAAGGTGAAAAACAAGTGGAACGCAATGACGCGCCACTACAACAACATCCGTGCATTGCGTATGCGACCCACTGGTGTCAATGGCCCCCCTCCCTCTCTTGACTGGGAGTTTTATGATGATATTCATAAAATTCTCTTGCCGGACCCCTCGATCAATCCTGAGTTCGTAATTCAGTCGATGGATTATGGCGCTACTGGCGCTAGCTTGGTCACTGAGCGCGAAGATGTCAACGAGGCATCTGATGCATCAGCACCCGCTTCGCCATCTGCACCTGCACCTGCATCGCTACCATCACCATCTCCAGCACCTGTTTCAACACAGGAAACTGTGTCAAGACGCACCACTGGGCAGGTTGGAATTGGGCGCGGACGACGCACGGTTTTGGATATCGCCGAAGTTCGTAATGCTTTGTGTGAGAACAACCTCCAGTTCAAACGCATTGCAGAAGACGTATCAAGGAACCTTGTGTCCGACTTGCGCACTGAGCACGATGAACAGCGCTGCAAGAGAAAACGGGACTTGCTGGAGTTCGAGGATCGCCAGCAAATGCGTCGCCAGCTGGACCGCCAGCAGAGGCACTCCCACCACGCGGCAAATGCTGCAAGGCTCGATCGCCTCATTGCAATTGGCGAAGAGATAGCTGCAATTGCCCGTCGACGAGCTGAGAACCGTCGCTCATACAGAGCAAACTCTGAGTACAGCTCGTACGATGAAGAGATCATCTCTGTTGGCGAGGAGGGCATTGTTGACGAGGAAAGCATTGTTGATAATGAAGATGCTGCCAGTGCCAATGTCGCTTCTGATGGTACCCAAGAATAAATTTTTGTTTTTGTTTTAAAAGTGCAAGTGGTAGGTATAACATATAATCATAGAGCAAAAAAGATGATACTTCAAATGAAAGCTGATGACGCGAGATGAATGATACCTAATAATATGAATAAGGTATGTAAACTATCTTACACATAGTAGTTTATCATACGGTATATAATTTAGTCCAGGTTATCCAATATAAAGTACTATAGATACGATACTCCTCTTATATTTATTATAAAGAGAATTTTCTTTACGTACCATTTATTATAGACTCACCTATGTAGATCTTGCTCCTGGAACAACACTTTCAAGAATGCATTGGCGCACTCGCCGGCCTTGTTCCCAAAGGCTGTTCTGATGATTCATGATTTGAGCAGCTGACAAGCTCTCAAGTGAAGTGCTTCCAGACTCGTGAATAGAATCATATTCAATAAATGATTCAAATTCATCTTCATCATCTGACAACACTTCACCGCGCTGTCGAGCTGCGCTTCTTCTTTCCTCACGTTCTTCTGGCGTCTCTTCGATGTCATTCGCGTCTATACAGATGTTGTGTAATACACAACAAACGTATATGGTTCTTGATAACCGTTGCAAGTCGAGCATGTATAGATGCTTCCAGCTCGTTCGGAAGCGAGACGTCAGGGCAGCAAACGAATGCTCGACTTTCATGCGAGTGCTGGAATGGATCTTGTTGAACCGTCTGTGATACTGGTTCTGGGTGTTATTAGGAAAACCAGTAATCACAGTTGGCATTAAAGGAAAGGCGGCATCTATAGCAACACATCCTTAGACATGGCACACTATAACATTAACTGATAACGCAGTGTATTTACCTGCAACGATGTACGTGTCGCCCATACACATACGATCCGGCATATCAACCAAGTTAGAGTACAGTGTACTCGACTTGAAGGAACGAGCGTCATGTACACGGCCTATATTTCATATCGAAGTTAATTTTGTAAATATTTAGAATGGCTTTCTATGACGTACCACTTTCACCAGCCTTGACGAATGTGAATCGCGTTTTGGAATCGCAGACGGCAAGCAGACTCAAGGACGCGTTACCTTTTCTGTCGATGTACATATTCCCGTGCTTGCTTGGCTTTTGGATGTTAACAAGCTTGCCGTCTATCGCACCAATGACGTTGGGCAGACGGGGGCTGTTGCGGCCACCAAGGCGTTCAAATCCGCGAGCGATAGATTTGGCGCGTTGCAGGTCATCAATTGGCCAGGTGATTTTGCGCTCACCAATGCGCTGCATTGCACTTAGGAATCTGTTCGTAAAATTGTTGTACGAACCATCGGAAATGCCTAGCGTAGCTTGGATGATCCGAAAGCCGTACAAGGAATTTGCGAAGCGCCATAGGACGGCAGCCGCTTGGATAGCCACAGGATATCCATCTTGTTCGATCGATCCAGCATACTCAAGACACGATGAAAGCTCGTTTACAAGCACCTCAAATGCCGCCAAGGTCATGCGATAGTGTGTCTTGAAACGCTTTCGCTCGCTGATATCTGTGTCGTTAAGACGTGGATGTTCGATCACCCACCAACGATTCACTTCGTATGCACGCGGTTGACGTTGTGTTCTCGTTGGCATTGCTGACACAAAAATAGGTGATGCCCAAAAAATCTCGTAAAAAATGTTTTGGTGGGCCATCCTGTTTCGAAGCACTGCCTCCATGGTGAGCTGTCCAATAAGCTCGAACGGAATTTCGTCAATCATGTGCGATTGCCAAACGAGATGAACGAATTCTTGATCTTCCATCTCTTCTTCATCTCGCAAATCATCTTCAAGTTGCTCTTCTTCAGAGATAATAGTCTCAGCAGCCGCAATAACGATCTGATGGTACAGAATGAGGCTTTCGGTATTGAATTTGCTAAGTTGTTGGTTGTTGATCATTGTAAACGCGTAAAAAGCAGTAAAGACGCGTAGTTACGCGTTCCAGGCAGTTTAAATCATGTTCACATCGTTATTCTCCGCTCTAATAAAATCATGTGATCATTCCTAAATGTAGTAATTTTCATCACTTCCTTAAAAGTCTATCGAGAAAAATTGGGGCGCTAATTGTAGGCTTGAGAGGACCCTTACTACGCTACAACAATAGTCATACCATTTAGAAGTTCAGCAATGGAAATGACCTGAGCAGGAGGAAGGCCACTGGCACGCGACTCAAGGACCAAATCGAGACACCACTGAGGATACTGGATTGGTGCTACCCCAGCAAGGACACGTTGCACTCGAACTCGGTTGGCATTGGAAATTGCACCTTGAGTAGCTTCGTGGTAACGCAAAGTCGCGCACCCAGGAGACTTGTTTAAACGGCATTGATCACAAGGATGCGAAGGCTCACCATTGTCATTCCGGGGGCTGAAATTAAAGCAAACTTGACCCAAGCAATAGCAGCATTGACACACATTACTAGGACGATTGATGCCATACTCGACCTCTATAGCCATATTGGCAACAGGAACCGTCACACACGTACGACCGACACACTCACGACGAAACTGAACTGCTGGAAGACCAGGACCATGGGTTATGGTGGACGTAATAGGCGCGAGTTGTTGAACCATTTGCAGAAACAGAAAAGTGATCAAGACAAGGAAAACGATCAACTAACAATTGACTAAACCAGCCACCTGAAAAAGTTTTCAATTTCAAACTCAATCGCAGTCAAGTGACAAGAACACATCCAAAACCAAGACCATGGTAGCTTATTCTATATTGCCTCATCAAATTGCACCACCCCTTGCCATCTACCCTGCTACTTAGTAGCTATATTCTAAAAAATATTTTGTATAAGTCTAGCTATAGAGAGGGAGAGTGTAATGGACTCAAGCTCAAGCCCATTACAGTACTAGCTCTAGCTCAAGCTAGTGTAACCCAGCCTGGGTATAAAAGGCTGAGTTGTACAAAAGAATAAAGACACCTTTCTTTCACTGTATCATTTATTGACCTGACCTAAAGGTGGGCACTTTATAGACTGGGTCTATAACACCCAGCATTTTTCTCCCTAAGAATCACGGCGTTATATAATCTCCATGGTAAACTTTGAATTCAGTAATGACATTACTAGCCCCATCTCTTCCGACAATTGTCCCTTTGACCTTTCTCTAGTCGTGATTTCCAGCACGCGCGATCAGCCTTTCACTCTGTACAGTGCCATGTACTACAACCAACGTTTTTATTCAGTTTCAGACATGTGTAAGGTATGTGTACTACTACTGCTGTAAACGCGTTTGTATTCTGTCTGCCACAACTCTCTTTTCTGCCAGTACTGCTGTTCTCAAATTGTTTCCAAGCATTTTTAAAGCTGTTGCTATGGTTTTTGTGGTATACTTCTGAGTTGTGAGGTTGTATATATAACTAATGCAGTTTTTTCTTATAAAGACAACTTTTACACAAAAACCTGTTGCTATGGTTTCTTTTACGGTATGCTTTTTGGGCTGTGAGGTTGTATAGCTGGCTGATGCGTTTTTTTTATAAAGACCTCTTTTACGCAAATTCTGTTACCTATAATATTGGTATGTATTTTTTCCACCATGATAAACAGATTCTTTTTCACTTCATTTTTTTTTATAGAGAACTTTTTGTATATAATCTTACAATATACTTTTCTTTAACTACAGTACTTAAACATTTTATATTAGGCGTCCTCTTGTTACTTGATCGTTCAAACAGTATGTTGGCTTTTTTTTTCTTTTATATGATACTAATTAGCTAGCTTTTCAATAGAGTGGAAAACAAAAAACAAACCTCACACTATCAAAGCATATGTAAGAATAGCACTTTTTTTTTACAAAGCAATACTTTATTATTGGAAAAAAGGTAAGCATTTATAGTTTTATAAATAGAAATACTTTTTGTATATAGTTTTTTTATTATAAGCTTTTGAAGTAATATTATTTTATCAATAAAAACACTTCTTTAACGTTATATAAAAGAAAAAAAAAACTTTTTTTTTTGCAAATGTGAACCAATTATTATTTAAGAAAAGAATAATAGTACGCTAGTTTTAACCAATAAGATGTTAAAAAAAAGAGAGAATGTATGTTTTGAGCCAGGTTCAAAATCGCTCAAAGGCCACATTTGAGAAAATTAGCTGGCTCAAAGTTCACATTTGAGCAGAATGAGCTGGTTTAAATGTGGTCATTGATCTGGCTCAAAATCGCTCAAATGTGGGATTTGAGCCAGCTCAAATCAGCTCAAAGTCGGCCTTTGAGCCCAATTTTAGCCAGGCTAAAAATCATTTTAAGTACAGTGTTTAAAAGATAAACACAAAGGATGATGTTACTGCGCGCGACCAACGATAATGTCTTGATTCCTTGGTGTAGTTGGTTATCACGTCTGTCTAACACACAGACGGTCCGCGGTTCGAATCCGCGAGGAATCATTCATTGCAACTGTTGTAGTTGTTATAGCCTTTAGAGTGTTGTAATCTTTTTGGCAGATGTTGTTGTAGCCATTTCTGGCGGACTTCTGTCGTGTCACTTTTTGGCGGATAGATCCATGGCCAATAACAGAAAAGAGGTTTGAGAGAGAAGTAGATAGATGACGTTTATTGCTTTTGTCTATGGGGATATTTATATAATCTAGCTAATAAAGTATTATCTGTAATAATGCATGTAATGACTATGGTATGAGTAATGTGGGCAACAAGGTAAATATGTGTGAGTCATGCTGGGGTCTAAAAGGGGTGGACGCGTTGTGAGTAATATTCGTGCAACAGCGCGTTGCTGTGCAACAAAGAGGTATCACGAACAATCTGTCCAAAAAGAGAAATACAAAGAAGCCCGCCAGAATGGTTACGACACTTCCTTTGGTTTCCTTTTTGGATGATCCTTCCTTGTCGCGCAGTATTAGCTGTTGCACAGATCGCTGCGGTATGCCGCAGTACCTCTTTGTACTCCCTTTTGTTATTATTCTTATCATCAAATCCATTATCCACGTCATGCACAGTAAGCTGCAGTAAGCCGCAGTAGTCACCATGGGAAATAATCCGGACAATCCGGACAATCCGGCGCATCAGCGCATACTTTTTAATCTCAGTATATGTCCAGATTCCCTATATGGTAAAAAATCTGAAGTCTGTGTACTGATACCTTATATGGTAAGAAATAGGCAGCCAATGCCGTGTATCAGAAGACGCTTTTGCTCAATAAATCTTATTTGCGAAAAAAAAACTTTATTGTAAAAAAACCTTCAGGAGGGATGGCTCTTTCTTTTTGGGCACGAGCAGATGGCCGGGATCGCCATCACTGTACCTGTGGTTGTTGTGGTTGACGCTGTTGCTGTTGCTGTTGTTGTTGCCGGAGGGGAGCAAGGAAGGGATCGTACTCTTCATCTTCGTCCTCAAAAATGTCAATGCAATCGTCGTCAGTATCGCCAGCGTTGTCAGCACTATATATATCGCGTTCTTCAAGTTAGGTCCAGTATTATCATCAGTTTGACAAAACATACGTGTTCCCCGCGGCTGCACTGCTGATTTCCCTATCAAATAATAATGAGTATATAAAATACAAATACACCTTTTTTTATGCTTACCTTATGCTGACATGGAAGTCGACGCAGATGGAGTTGCTGCCACATCCTTATGGCCCATCCACAAAGCAACTCTGGACACAGTCGTTCGCGAGCTATTTTATAACAAGTTATCCATGGACTTACGATGCATATACTAGAAGCTAGTTAAATCTGAGCATGCCATATGATATATCATTATACATACCTTCCATCCTGGTTGACTCGCATGCTTTTACCTTTTGGACAATAGACGTACTTGAGCCACAGCTGGCGGATGATGGCTCTACTGAGCCAGTGATCTGTGCATCGTCTCAATGGCACCTTGTATACCTCTTGACTATGAGCTCAAAAGTCTTGTAATAGTTGGCGATGGCATCATCACCTATATACCTGTAGTTCGAGGCACGCAAGGTGTTGACGCACAGATCCCTCACGCCATGGCTCCACGCAACAACTTTAAGGGTCCTCTCAAGCCTTTAGGGCTCTAAATACGGGCGGGCAGGCCCGTGGACCGCCCGTTTTGGCCCGGCATTTTCGGGCATCGGGCCAGGAAAGCTGTATGAAGGTGGGTGCCCGAACGGGCACGGTCCTATATAGCGGCCCGCCCGTCGGGCCACTGGCCCGACCGAGTGCCCGAATGTGAAGCATATGTATTTTCTTTATGAAACGTCCATCTAAATGGCCCTTGTTATATATGTAATTTGATTCTATCAAAACCGTGTATTGCAAATAAAGATTAATCAACTAAGTATACATCTTTAATATGGAAAGATTTGTCAAAAGGTTGAGCAGTTTCTACAATGATCCGGTTACACAATGATTGGTGTTGATGGGCCAAGTTGCGACAATGAAAGGCTGCTACGTCAATTAGCACTATTCAAACTGCCTGCAGCACGCTAATCCGCAAATGTCTTAGAACTTGGATAGGACCGGTATTAGTGTGAAAGGGCTATGTGTTCAAGCAAAGATAATTTCCAGCTGGCATTGTGTAAGCAGAAGTAGAACGCGAAGATAAAGTGGATCAGTATAATGATAGCTTTATTACACGAAAAAAAAGGATAACAATAGTGATTGAAAAGTGTCTCGACCATACAGACGCTTTATTACCGAAAAAAACCAACCTTTGGCTTACTAAAGGTGGTGCTTCGCAGAAAACCATTGGATAAAGAAAAAAGAGCTACGACAAGCATCCTTCTTCATCTTGAGTAGTGCGCTTGAAAAAGTGTACCTATTTGAAAAACAATAAGGGTGGCTGTGTATGCACCATTACAATATGTACGCAGCCACCCTTTTTTGATTGGGATGCACAATGTCGAAATGGAATGGAGTGCCGGTAAAACAAAGCTGAGTCATATGGTAAAATTCAGTTGTATGGAAAATAAATATGGTCGAGTAGTACTGTATGTGGTGATTAAAAATTCGTTCTGAAGCAATATGGTCGACCTGAATTCCATTTGACGGGCATCGAGAGAAAAAACGTTGCTGAAAAAATGCAAAGCAGGATGCATTCCTACGCCATTTGCGATGTCGAATTGCTGGTTTGTCTCACTGTGTCGCTTTGGCTTTTTGTACTTCTTGGTCTTCCTTTGTTGCTTGCAGAAGTTCTGCTGTTTCAAAAAAGTGTGTGCAAGATAGCGATTACATGATCTAATACAATAAAGATGACTTTTGCCCAAACCTTATATACGATAACACAAGGCAGAACCCCATTTCACTTCTACATTAGTCATTGCTGCATTAAGATCGTTTACATTGTAGATTTCATCGGGCGGGCCACTTTAATTTGGGCTCTTGTAATTTCGGGTTCGGGCAAAAGACATGGCCCGTTTCGTTGGGCCCGACGGGCCACGGGCCACAGGTGTGGCCCGGCTGAACTGGCCCGATGCCCGTCGGGCATGGCCCGTTTAGAGCCCTACAAGCCTACAATTAACGCCGCAAAATGATGCCCAAATATGGTTATGATATCAGAATTACTAATTGCGGTAATAAAAAATGGTGGCTTAAAAAAAGAGGTTGGCACCTCTTTTTTTCATGCGAAATTACCTTTTTCGGTTATGCTATAATGACTAATGAGCGCGTTCCTGTAAAAAATAAAGCTTTTTATCTTTTCTTCATCATTTATCGAAATTAGTCTGCAATGTCTGGAATCCCCGGTACAAATGTATTCAGTCTAGCCACAGGCATGTCTCGCGGAAGTCGTGGTGGACGTGGAAGTCGTGGTGGACGTGGAAGTCGTGGTGGACGTGGAAGTCGTGGTGGACGCGGTGGGAAAGGCTAAATGCACCCCCCTCTCGTGCACCCCACCCAGCACTTGTGATGTAGACAGTCGATTTCTAGCTAAAGCGCACCCTCACCCTGCACCCCTTCACCTTTCACTGTAGAATTTAACTTGACATGCCAAAGCGACCCGTGAGAATCCAACGAAACCATAATTAAACGCGTCATCCCAAATCAACCCGTGAGAATCCAGGGAAACCATAATTAAATGTGCCATGCCAAATCAACCTGTGAGAATCCAACTGGGCAATAATCGACATGGCAAATCGAACATTGAGAATCCAATAGAGCAGTAATCAAACGCGACACTCCAAGTCGACACGTGCGAATTCAGTAAAGCAGTATTCAGAAGTCGATAGCATTTGAATTTGCCGCCAGTGGAAAATAAATAAAGATATATTGCTCACCACTTTAAGAGAATTCCGTGAAAGTATCTGTACAACAGTTCACAAGAAGATAAAAGGGTAGTCCTGAGCATCACTATTAAGCTTTCTTCCTTTTTTTATACTTAAATTTTCCAGTAATGTCATCCGAATCGCAAAACATGCCATCTATCAATATTGGTGATCGCTTTCCAACTATGGAAGATGCTCGTACTGCAATCAGAAAGTATATGCAAGCCTCCAACGTGTCAGCCACTACTATCAGAAGTGATATTGGCAAGCTTGTGATGGGCTGTAAGCACTCAGGCAAACCTCGCAATATTTCTGTCCGTCCTGACACAGTGAAACTGCCAACCGTGGTTAATTGTGACGGTAAGCCACAGAAAGAAGAGTCGAAGAAGACCAGAAAACGGGATTCGCAGCGCAAGGGATGTCCATTCTATGTCAAGGCAGTAATCCGAGAAGGCCGAGAATGGGAAATTGTTCAAGTCGTAAACGAACACAACCACCGTATGGCACTTGACAAATTCTCGTACCCTATGAATCGACGTTTGAACCATTCACAACGCGAACACGCTGTGAAACTGATCAAGGCACATGCTTCAAATGCCGTAATCAGTAGTGCTTTAAAGGCACTTGGCGCAGGACCAATTCCAAAGGACATCGGTAACTTACGCCGCGTCATTTTCAACAATGATCCTGAACATCAGATGTTCCACCTGATCAACGACCTCGAAGCAAACAGCTATCAGGTCAGATTTCAGGCAAACACTGATGAACAAGGTGTATCGACCCTTCGCTCGCTCTTTTTTGCACATAATGACGCGATCAAGCTAGCACGAAAGTTCTCCGATGTTGTTTGTCTTGACGCAACGTATAAGACCAACAAGCACAAGTTGCCTTTTGTCAACGTCACAGGCACTGCAAACATCGGCTATCCCAAACTGAAGACATTCTTCATCGCTGGCGGTTGGATACTACATGAAGACAAGTCCACCTATGAATGGTTTGCCGAATGTCTGGAATCTGTGGTCTGGCCAGCGAAAGAGGGGATACCATCACCCAAAGTACTTGTCACGGATAGTGACAATGCAATCATGTATGCCTTGGATGTCATATTCCCCGCATCATACAAGCTTTTATGCCAGGTCCATCTTCGCCGAAATTTCGAATCTAATATGGATAAGTTTTTCAAGGACAAGAATGACTTTAACTCCTTTATGCACGGCATAAATATGATGATGATGTGGAAAATGGAAGACAGTCGCACTGGGCTTACGGTGATAGCCACTGACGACACATATAATGAGGGTTACCGCTTGGTCCAGGCTGCATTGGAAAAAACTCACAACCCAGAAATAGCCAAAAACTACATGAACAAGTAATCACCAATAATTTATAGTTATGTGCTTCCGCTAACAGTTACTTCTCTTTACTACTGAAAGAAAGCTAAACGTCGAAAAACGCTGGGCTGGCAAGTTCATTGCAAAGGTCCCACATCTGGGGAATACCACTACCAATCGTGTGGAAGGCGCACATGCGGAACTGAAGAAAAATCTGAAAGCATCAATACTGGGCAAAAGTAGAATAAGCCCAGATTTACAAAAATAAGGGATTGTATTAAGTCTGTGGGGGGAACGTGTGCATGGGGAGAGCCCCCCAATTTTTTGTAGTGGCGGATCGTACTTCTGGTGGGAAAAAACAAAAATGGTAGGTGGTAAAGATATTTCCGGTATTTCGGGTATCATTTGTAAGCAAAGGCAAGTGATAAAGTTATTTCCGATGCAATTCGCCGGCCTACGTAAACTATGGTGCCTGATTTAGGTGATGCGTAACCGTAATTTTTCTTGGAAGTCTATAGCGGCGCTTGGCAAAAGTGAACGGAACCATAAGAGAAGTTTATTTTTTTGTTCAAGTTAGCTCGGTAGCGAAATGCAAAAGCAATAAGCTGACCAAAGTGCAGAAGGAAAAAAAGTGAATTCTTAAGAATGGCAGAGAAAAAAGTGCTAGCATTGTAGTTGATTCCTTCATGATGAAGACATGATGACCGAGCGTTCGTACAATTCTTGTTTGAAAAGCAGCCCCGCATCGTTGCACATCGCATTACGCTTTCAAAACCAGAGAATGTGATAATTCAGCGCGCTACTTTTATCGTCGCGCTTAATGCAGATCAGAGTCGAAATAGGAAATCGGAAGAACTCCCGAAACGTGGCGGTGGATCGTGGATCGTGGATCGTGGATTGTGGATCATGTCGCGACCTGTCATAGCGTGATCTGTCAGAATTGTCAAGAGAAAAGATAGTTTGACATGAGGAGAGAGCATGTTGCCAAGCAAGCGATAACATGTTCAATCAGTGTTTATTCCGGCGGATCGCGTAATAAATCAAAGACGTAGAAGATATATAAACGCGTAGGAAAACCATCGTTGAATACACTCTATTCATATTTTTCGAACTTACCTGCTATCTCTATGTCGTCCCACGAACTGCTCGTATGCACCTGTGATCAATGCATTCTGGTCAATCCGAATGGCATGACTGTGTCAAGACCAACATTCCAGGCACATTATGACCGCGAGGTTGCAGCTAGATTGACGGAAATGCATGGTAAGAACAAAGTCATATGGCGCAATATATGACGCTGACAGACGTGTTGTATATAGCCTCGCGTGCTGCGAATATCGATGATGATATGATCATTGACGACGATGATATGGTTGCTGATGATCAAAGTTCTGGCGAAACGATGGCCGTAGATGATGAAAACGATAGAAATGGTATGCCTCGAAACAATATTAGATAGTTAGATTGCTGATAAAAAACACACATAGAAACTTTACCACATGAAGCACCAGACGCGATTATTGTGCCTAATCAGCCACCCTTGCCACAGGAGGCATTTCATGAACAGGCGGCCGAAGATCGCGAGAACGAGATCAACGCGGAAATGGCGATGGCCACCGAGTTGGATGCAACGATCGAAGACTATGAAGGTGTGTTGAGAAGCTGCACTACATGAATTTAGACCACAGTAAATTGATCAAGCAATACTTTAGATGACAATATAGCCTCACCTACTGCTCCGGATACTCCTCTTACCCGATTCAGCGATAGCATTCCACGCCCGATCTTCTTTGTCATGATCTTCCTTGTGTTGTTCCAACTTCACCATATATCTGAATGCACCGCCAACATCCTGGTCAGCTTTTTCATTATGCTGGTTACCGCATTGCATCTTCCAGAGTTCAACTTCCCTACTACCTTGGCCACTATCCGCTCTCAAATTGGCTTCAACGAGCTCACCGACCCGATCGAGATGTATGTCGCCTGTTCCAAGTGCCACGCAATCTATCCACCAGATGCTGCACCGGACAATTGCGCAACAGACCACTTGAACAGTGATATATGCGGTAACCAGCTCTTCAAGAGGTCCACTGGTCGCCAGGGCCAAAACCGCCGCACCCCCCTCAAGCAGTATGCGTACTATTCTGTCAAAACAAGCATCGAAAAGTTGTTCATGCGCGACGGCTTTGAGGAAAAGATCCTGGAGTGGCGCGATCATCCGTACATGGGCGAATATGCATCAGACATTCACCACGGCGCAATGTGGGAAGAGCTTGTCGACCGCCACGGAGCTACATTTGTTGATGATGACCGATCCTTGATGTTGACATTGAATACAGATTGGTTTGCCCCATTTGACAGTGGATACTCCGTTGGCGCCATATACCTTACGGTCAACAACTTGCCTCGTGCGGAACGTTACAAAGTCGAGAACGTCATCCTTGTTGGTATCATGCCGGGACCTTGTGAACCAAGCACATCTGAGATCAACAACTATCTGAAGCCATTAACGGATGAATTGCTGGAATTGTATTGTGGCGTACCTATGAAGACTGCACAATGCCATGGACGGACACGAGTGCGAGCGGCCCTGCTAAATGTTGCGTGCGATATCCCTGCCAGCAGGAAAGTCTGTGGCTTTACCGCCCACTCAAGTACACATGGCTGCAACAAGTGCTACCGTGAATTCGTTACTGATCCGGATACCAACAGTATGATCTACGCCGGAGTCGACATCCCACGAGACAGCTTGCGCAAACAGCCAGACAACCTCCTTGCTGCCAATGCGTGGTTGGCTGCCACAACCCAGGCGGAACGGTATCGTCTTGAGCGGGCTAATGGAACGCGCTGGTCGCAACTCCATCGCCTTGGGTACTTTGACCCTATTCGTGGCACGGTCATCGATCCAATGCACAACCTGTTCTTGGGCACACCTGCTCGGATGGTTAGCATCTGGAAGAACCAAGGGATCCTGACGGAATCTGTGCTTACAGATATGCAAACCATGGCCGACCGCATCATCTTGCCTCCTGGGATGCCCACATTGCAGCGCAAGATCCGAAGCAAGTTTGGGTTCATGACCGCCGATCATTGGAGAGCTTGGACGCTCGCATACTCGCCGTACCTGCTCGAATCTGTCTTGGTGCCCAACTTGTATGAGCATTGGATGCTCTTTGTCGATGCCTGCCGCTTGGTGATCAAAACCCGGATCACAGACGACGACATTGTGGAAGCACACCGGAAGTTTGTCGAATTCGTGAGTGGTTGCGCGAACTTGTATGGCGAATGGTCTGTCACCCCAAACATGCATCTGCATCTCCATCTCTACAAATGCTTGCAAGATCACTCCTCCGTCTACAATTTCTGGATTTTCGCGTTTGAGAGGTTCAATGGCTATATGAAAGACGCCGAAACCAACCAGAAGGACTGCTTTGAGGTCACGTTCATGAAGCGTTTTGTCGAGAAGACCGGTGCGGTGGACTACGTTCGACGCCAAGCTGGCCGCTTCCACGGCTTTTCCGCTGAACTGGATAAGCTGCTTGAGATTGCTGGTCAATCTCGACGCCGACTCCAAGAAGACCGTGAGCCTACCTTCAACTACGATGGTTTCCTCGAACATTCCACGCATCCGCGCCTCAACGTCAACTTGACCGGGTCTGAGCCACTGCCACCATCCACTATTGCTTCCATGACCGATGGTATCCAAGTGAACCTGAGCGAGGAGCACTACGAGCTGCTGTTGCAGTTCTATTGGATGGCCTACAGCACCAACGAGGCAGGTATCTTGCGGCACCAGTATGCCACCGCAGGGCGCCGGTTTGCAATGCGAAGGGTCGAGAAGTTCCGGACCATAGAGATCTTTGGCCAAACGTACCGGTCAGCAGCAGCGTCAACACCTCGTGGCTCTCACATCCAGGTGATCTACTGGAGAGACGATGAGCAAGGCGTTGCGCAACCACTTGCATGGACTGGCCGGGTACAATATTTTTTTCGCGCAGCCATTGTCATCGATGGTGTGGAAACATTCCACTACCTTGCCTTTGTCCGCTGGTACCGCTCCATTCCACCTTCGCAGCAGCACTTTTCCGTCGGTAGCCTTGAGGAATGGTACACGCAGTGTATGCCTGAAACCCACCACTGCATAATACCCATCCACCGAATCTACTCGCAAGTTGCCATCGTCCCGCATGGCATACAAATAGATCCCGACCACGCAAAGATGGTCGTCATCCCCTTGCCGAAACGGATCACTGCCTGAAATAAAAGTTGACAAAAAATTGCTGCAAGAAAAAAATTGTTGTGTTGAATAAGAATACAAGAAATTCTTTTCCTTTTTTTTTTATTTTTTTTAAAGAGCCCAGTCGGGAAGTGTGCTTGCGAGCTTGCCACTCATAGCGCTGTCTGTAACTGCATATCGGCGTGCAAAGCGCTTGTAGCTCCTGTTGCCCCGTCCATTGCCGGCGCGGTTTGGCACATCACCAACAACAAAGACCAGGTCCTCTTCGATGGCATCTTCCATCACCACATCGTCACCGCCGGTGCTGCTGCTGTTGTTGCTGGAGCGGTTTTGCCGCTTTTTCGTGGCCTTCACGTACTCGTCAAGCTTGTGGATATATTCCTTGGCCTATATGGCACCATTTTTTAAGAAAATAAAACTCTTTTGCTATGGAAACTATTATGTCCATTACCTTGGGAGTACGGAATCCAGGAGTCAAGACACGCATCACCTCAACTCCATCTTCTCTGTCACTAAGCTCGGGAGACATACATTCCCGGACTAGCACGGTTTCCCCGGCAGGGTACTCCTGCTCCAGAGCGCTGGCGTGGTCAAGACGGGCCCTCTTGCGTGCTTCAAGTTTCTATGAAAAACATACATATTATGAACAGATCGCATATCTTCGCTTTGATACAAACGTTTGTCACACGCGTGGTTCGCCGTTTTCTTTGCAGAATGGCGTTTGCCTTCGCAACTGTCACCTTCCACTTTCTGCGCAAGGTGTGGTAGTACGCCTTCAGAATGACATCGATGTAGTCGTTGTCCTTCACGCTACCGGGTTGGACACTAATCCATTGAACCACGTCGTTCCGGAATTCCTTGTTGGGACTAACGCGATATTCGAAGCGAAAGTCAAAGCCATCTGGAAATGCCGCCACCCTTTCGTGCACGTAATTCTACAATCGTGATAAATATTCGACCGGATATAGCTCTCCTTTTGTTTTGTATCTTACGGTGACAATCTCCTTCTGCTTTTTACCATACTTAGCGCGTAGCTGAGCATCGGTTAGCTTCTTCGGGACCGAAGCAGCCAAACCAGCCCCATCTGCACCAAGACAACTAGCGAGCAAAGTGCCCATTCGCTCCATCCTCTTCTCGGTTTGTTCCAGCCTTGCTCTAAGACTGGCGTTTTCGTCAGCCATATCGTTCCTCCACTGGTTAAGTGAGCGAGCAGCTCTGCTTGCTTGGCGAGCACGCGTTTCCTCAAAGTCACCCATTTGCAGGTCGTTACTGTTGTTGGACATCTAATATACAAGTAAGTACCACGCGCTGCAGTATTGAAAGGCTGAATTATGATTGTTTACAGATGCGTACTATTAGAAAAATACCGATAAAAGAACGGGAAGAACCTTATATTGTGCGCTCTTATTCTTTATATATGAACAAGTACGCTTTTGGCAATGACCATGATCTCAACCAATATAAAAGGGGGATCGCACAGCTAAACATCGTATTCGCTTCTCTTTCTACTTTCCATCACTATTTCATCCAAAATCCAGGTAGCTCGCTCTTTTTACTATTGCTGTATACGTAATCACTAACACTTTCCATTATAGTGCTTCCAGTTATGCTTCATAGCAAGTTTTCTTCCAGTTACATCACTTACTACTTTCTTTCCCTTTAGTTTCTCTGCATTACAACCGGGATCCCCCATGTCAGTAGTTTAATCCATAAAGGTATGTGATTTACAAACTTCATTGCCGGATGATTAACAAAATCTTTTTTCTTTACAGATCTGCCACATCAATATTGTTTTCTACAACAGGTACTTATTCCCTTTGCTGTGTGGCAATCCTTCTAACTTTTGCCCTTATAGTTATCTTGTCCTTGGCGGTTCCCACGCTGTCTACCATGACATCGATGCCGTTCTTGTCACACTATTGCCATCGTCGGTGTCCGTTTGCTTTCCAAGGTAGGTCTTTTACGCGTTAGTCAGCACCGTCTGGCATTGCTTTCGGGGTTCCTTATACTCTCTGCCACGATTACTATGGCCGTTCACATCGGACCACCCTTCGTTATATACGTCCATAGAAATTAAATAGCGCTATTCGTCTGTGTGATAATAAAATTGCTACATCTTTATAACCATAATTTCCTACCACCACCGTTTACCAATCTTGCTGCTAAAATTAATAACCGTATCGGATCCAAAAATCAGACCATCCCTACTTCTTCCGAGGTATATGAACCTTGTCCCAAAATGGTATCTCTGCACACGTTTACACAAAAAGAAACCTTCCACACAGTTTTGATGTACCGCGACATTACACCAAAATTAAAGTTAAAGTTGTATACCTGCCTTTTACGTCAAGAGCGAAGACTTTCGCAATTGGCCGATCTTTAGAATAATCCCTTAATTTTATATTAGGGACTATCGATAAACTCAACTTGTCTTAGAACAATCCCTAACCTCAAAAAATTAGGGATCATTTGCGGGATTGCTGATAATCCCCAAGCGTAATCCCTAATTTTTCCCTTTGGGATTATTCTACTTTCGCCCAGTGCAAGTAATTTCTATCTTGCATTCAAAATATTAGATCAATTTTATAATCTTAAGGTATGTACAAGTTCACATTAATTCAGAGAATATAACGTTTACATTAATATGTCACTTCTTCTTATATCTATTAGCTTGACTTGTATAATAAGCAAATGGACAAAGAAATGTTTGGGTTCGATGCCCATATTGCAGAAAGTGATGCCCGACGTCTGAAAGCTCTTTCCTGCAACATATCACGATTCGCATTCGACATAATCAAGTCCGAGATTCGTCGATCGAATATGCTACAAACAATTCATTGCCAATGCGTTATTAAGCATGTATTCGACATTCCATGTTGCCACGTACTTCCTCTTGCTGGTGAGATTCCGTTGTCGATCGTTCCCAGGAGATGGCATCTCTTTCCTGAAGATACATGTAAGAAAAATTAGCCATTTCAGTCAACGTATATATTTATCTCTATATCCAAAGTTGATCCATACATAAACACATCAGCCGACCATGTTTCATCAAACGAAGGCGATGCTTCCATCCTTGCAGTTGCCAGTGATTATACGCCCGAAACGATCCATGACCGGATTTCCACAGAGCTGTACCGTATTGAAAAGCTCCAGTATATATACACCGATCAACAACAGCAAGTATCTCTTTTGGAAAAGTTAACAGCCATCAACCGCAATTCCTTCATCGACCTTAAGGAATTAAAGCCACCAAAAGGGAAAGAATCAGCAAAACGCAGTACCAAGCGAGATGCAATTTTCAGCGAGATTCACGAAAAAGAATCAAAGAAAAAGGCTAAAACCTTATTCGCCAAAGATGCTCTTGATGCATGGTACGTATCCCACTGCGGTATATAATTTAGAACGCGCTTAGGGCACTTAATATTTAATATACTTACATCGGATAATATCGTGATAGGAATGGTGGCAGTTTGCCACAAGGAAACCAAAAACAGCCAGTAATAACACAAGGACCTGCCACGCCAAGTGATAAAGCCACTGTGGATCAATATGGTGACATACTTCACCCTGTCGCACCTCGCCATGCAATCACACGTATCAACAACGTAAGCGATGATGGTAATTGTGGTTACCGTGCAATTGCTTTGGCAGTGAAATCCGATAAAAGCAAGTGGGGAGAAGTTAAAGATGCCATGCTGGAACACCTTAACAATCATATGGCATTATATCTGCTTCTTTTTGGAGACAATGATGTTCGTAGGGTTGTGAGCCGGTTGACCAACCGGATTTCACCAACAACTTCAGCATTTTGGTTTATGGTTCCTGAAGACGCGGTCCTTGCAGCTAATACGTTTAACGTGGCAATTGCATGCTATGTTCCCGATAGTTCAATGCTTTACGTGCCAATGCTCAACCTACCAGCGCCACACCCGATTATTATCCAGTTGCATGCCGCCCATTACTACCACATCGAATATAAAACACGTGCAAAGATTACGTGGCCACGTCTGTATCCAGCACATTCTTCTTTCTGTCGTCGCCATCAATTACAAGACTTTTCACTTGCTTTTCCTCATTTATAATTGTTAGTTTTTACTCCCCTTCTTTATATATGTATATCCAATAGTAATCAACAATTTTGACTTATCACACACTGAGACACTATATACATAGATCTAAGTTGGCTCCTAGCATGAAGTGGTGGGCAATATATCTTTATTTATTTTCCACTGGCGGCAAATTCAAATGCTATCGACTTCTGAATACTGCTTTACTGAATTCGCACGTGTCGACTTGGAGTGTCGCGTTTGATTACTGCTCTATTGAATTCTCAATGTTCGATTTGCCATGTCGATTATTGCCCAGTTGGATTCTCACAGGTTGATTTGGCATGGCACATTTAATTATGGTTTCCCTGGATTCTCACGGGTCGCTTTGACATGTCAAGTTAAATTCTACAGTGAAAGGTGAAGGGGTGCAGGGTGAGGGTGCGCTTTAGCTAGAAATCGACTGTCTACGTCACAAGTGCTGGGTGGGGTGCACGAGAGGGGGGTGCATTTAGCCTTTCCCGGACGCGGTGGACGCGGTGGTCGCCAGACAGCGTCCGTTACTCCTGGCCTGTCTGTTGCAAGCCGCGACAGTACCCCGGTTCTTGATGGTGCTTACGACGACTTCTCGGCTTCGGATGCCAACGGGAACATCCATTGGAATCCAGTCGCGATCTCTGCCCTCTTAAGCGCCATGGCAAGCAGATTCATGCAGCTTAAGAACGGCACCCCTGCGCAGCAAGCTGGCATTTGGCGCGATCTTGTTGCCACCATGAAGACGGAGCTTGAGCTGGAGCCACAGACGAACGACATAGTGACCTTTCTTTCCCTTGTTGACACCAACAAGGTGAAAAACAAGTGGAACGCAATGACGCGCCACTACAACAACATCCGTGCATTGCGTATGCGACCCACTGGTGTCAATGGCCCCCCTCCCTCTCTTGACTGGGAGTTTTATGATGATATTCATAAAATTCTCTTGCCGGACCCCTCGATCAATCCTGAGTTCGTAATTCAGTCGATGGATTATGGCGCTACTGGCGCTAGCTTGGTCACTGAGCGCGAAGATGTCAACGAGGCATCTGATGCATCAGCACCCGCTTCGCCATCTGCACCTGCACCTGCATCGCTACCATCACCATCTCCAGCACCTGTTTCAACACAGGAAACTGTGTCAAGACGCACCACTGGGCAGGTTGGAATTGGGCGCGGACGACGCACGGTTTTGGATATCGCCGAAGTTCGTAATGCTTTGTGTGAGAACAACCTCCAGTTCAAACGCATTGCAGAAGACGTATCAAGGAACCTTGTGTCCGACTTGCGCACTGAGCACGATGAACAGCGCTGCAAGAGAAAACGGGACTTGCTGGAGTTCGAGGATCGCCAGCAAATGCGTCGCCAGCTGGACCGCCAGCAGAGGCACTCCCACCACGCGGCAAATGCTGCAAGGCTCGATCGCCTCATTGCAATTGGCGAAGAGATAGCTGCAATTGCCCGTCGACGAGCTGAGAACCGTCGCTCATACAGAGCAAACTCTGAGTACAGCTCGTACGATGAAGAGATCATCTCTGTTGGCGAGGAGGGCGTTGTTGACGAGGAAAGCATTGTTGATAATGAAGATGCTGCCGGTGCCAATGTCGCTTCTGATGGTACCCAAGAATAAATTTTTGTTTTTGTTTTAAAAGTGCAAGTGGTAGGTATAACATATAATCATAGAGCAAAAAAGATGATACTTCAAATGAAAGCTGATGACGCGAGATGAATGATACCTAATAATATGAATAAGGTATGTAAACTATCTTACACATAGTAGTTTATCATACGGTATATAATTTAGTCCAGGTTATCCAATATAAAGTACTATAGATACGATACTCCTCTTATATTTATTATAAAGAGAATTTTCGTTACGTACCATTTATTATAGACTCACCTATGTAGATCTTGCTCCTGGAACAACACTTTCAAGAATGCGTTGGCGCACTCGCCGGCCTTGTTCCCAAAGGCTGTTCTGATGATTCATGATTTGAGCAGCTGACAAGCTCTCAAGTGAAGTGCTTCCAGACTCGTGAATAGAATCATATTCAATAAATGATTCAAATTCATCTTCATCATCTGACAACACTTCACCGCGCTGTCGAGCTGCGCTTCTTCTTTCCTCACGTTCTTCTGGCGTCTCTTCGATGTCATTCGCGTCTATACAGATGTTGTGTAATACACAACAAACGTATATGGTTCTTGATAACCGTTGCAAGTCGAGCATGTATAGATGCTTCCAGCTCGTTCGGAAGCGAGACGTCAGGGCAGCAAACGAATGCTCGACTTTCATGCGAGTGCTGGAATGGATCTTGTTGAACCGTCTGTGATACTGGTTCTGGGTGTTATTAGGAAAACCAGTAATCACAGTTGGCATTAAAGGAAAGGCGGCATCTATAGCAACACATCCTTAGACATGGCACACTATAACATTAACTGATAACGCAGTGTATTTACCTGCAACGATGTACGTGTCGCCCATACACATACGATCCGGCATATCAACCAAGTTAGAGTACAGTGTACTCGACTTGAAGGAACGAGCGTCATGTACACGGCCTATATTTCATATCGAAGTTAATTTTGTAAATATTTAGAATGGCTTTCTATGACGTACCACTTTCACCAGCCTTGACGAATGTGAATCGCGTTTTGGAATCGCAGACGGCAAGCAGACTCAAGGACGCGTTACCTTTTCTGTCGATGTACATATTCCCGTGCTTGCTTGGCTTTTGGATGTTAACAAGCTTGCCGTCTATCGCACCAATGACGTTGGGCAGACGGGGGCTGTTGCGGCCACCAAGGCGTTCAAATCCGCGAGCGATAGATTTGGCGCGTTGCAGGTCATCAATTGGCCAGGTGATTTTGCGCTCACCAATGCGCTGCATTGCACTTAGGAATCTGTTCGTAAAATTGTTGTACGAACCATCGGAAATGCCTAGCGTAGCTTGGATGATCCGAAAGCCGTACAAGGAATTTGCGAAGCGCCATAGGACGGCAGCCGCTTGGATAGCCACAGGATATCCATCTTGTTCGATCGATCCAGCATACTCAAGACATGATGAAAGCTCGTTTACAAGCACCTCAAATGCCGCCAAGGTCATGCGATAGTGTGTCTTGAAACGCTTTCGCTCGCTGATATCTGTGTCGTTAAGACGTGGATGTTCGATCACCCACCAACGATTCACTTCGTACGCACGCGGTTGACGTTGTGTTCTCGTTGGCATTGCTGACACAAAAATAGGTGATGCCCAAAAAATCTCGTAAAAAATGTTTTGGTGGGCCATCCTGTTTCGAAGCACTGCCTCCATGGTGAGCTGTCCAATAAGCTCGAACGGAATTTCGTCAATCATGTGCGATTGCCAAACGAGATGAACGAATTCTTGATCTTCCATCTCTTCTTCATCTCGCAAATCATCTTCAAGTTGCTCTTCTTCAGAGATAATAGTCTCAGCAGCCGCAATAACGATCTGATGGTACAGAATGAGGCTTTCGGTATTGAATTTGCTAAGTTGTTGGTTGTTGATCATTGTAAACGCGTAAAAAGCAGTAAAGACGCGTAGTTACGCGTTCCAGGCAGTTTAAATCATGTTCACATCGTTATTCTCCGCTCTAATAAAATCATGTGATCATTCCTAAATGTAGTAATTTTCATCACTTCCTTAAAAGTCTATCGAGAAAAATTGGGGCGCTAATTGTAGGCTTGAGAGGACCCTAAGAAAGGTAAGAAGACCCGTTACACTTGCCTGGTTTGGCAGGGAACAGAACCTCTGCAGGAAATCAATGCAATGGTTGACCAGGACAGTCTGCTTTTTATCACCGGTGGTGGGGGCTGACTCAGCACCACTATTAACATCTCTCGCTGAAGCATCTGCTGGCAGTGTGAACGTTGAGGCAATGTGATCCTCCTGAGTCTTGGTCAGCTTCCTCTGATCCAGCGCGAATTCGTATTGCTGGTGTTGCTGCGGTCACTGCGCGACCAGACCTTCCAGCACGGCGACCCGTTTAGTCAACGTGCCAACCTGTTCACTCAAGGTTGACACCGTGTTGTTCAAGGCTGACAAAGCATCCAATGCCAAGATGAGCAAATCGCGCTCAGACATCCGAGTCAGGTCAGGATGAGAAGGATTCATTGGAAAAAGAAAGAGAAGTAAAATCAGTGGTTACAGCAAATGCGCAGCAGAAAAAAGTAAAATCTTGCCGCATATATAAACCGTATGGGCCGGATGGGCCTGATGCTGTTACACTTGTCTGTGTATATAGCAATTTTTTTCATCGTGTTGCTACACCGTGTGTGTATATGGCAACTTTTTTCATCGTGTTGTTACACCATGTGTGTGTATGGCAATTTTGCTTGTCGTGAGTGTCTTGAGTTTCCATACCTGGAACGACAAAGCTTTCTGTCTACCAACTGTTACACGTGCCTTCCCTTTTTGACCTCTATTCTTTCTCCGGTGTGTATATATGGCAATTTTTTGTCCTGATGGGCCGGATTGTCCGGATTGTCCGGATTATTTCCCATGGTGAGTATTTTATTAGCATTAGAAAACATATAAATATCCCCTTAGACTAAAAGAATAAACATTATCTTACGACTTCTCTTTCAAACCTTTTTCTGTTATTGGCTACGGTTCATCTGCCAACAAGTGACATGACAATTGGTAGCGAAAGTAGTTTATGGCTGATAATAGCAGAAAAGTTTTCAAGTTACCAGCATATCAGTTTCAAGAATATCGACAACCGGTACCATCGATCGGCGACCAAGAACCAGAAGAGTTTACCACTAAGGAAGAATTTTTGATTGACGTTGGTAAACCAGCCAATATGCCTCCAGGACCAGAACAAGACAACCAGATGACGCTGGTTATGCAAGCCCTGACAAAGATTTTAGAAAAGGATTCCCAGCCACAGGTGGTGGCGCCAAGTTTGGGTTTCCAACCATGTGTACATGAGCCGGATACGTACAGTGGTAGTCGTGCGTTGAATGCCGTACAAAGCTGGGTACGACAAGTCGAACGATACCTTGGCATGTCATCACTCTCCCAGCACATGTACGTGAGCTATGCAGTTACCTTCTTGCGAGGTGAAGCAGAGATCTGGTGGCAGCAGCAAGTACACGTGGCAAGTGAAGCCAACAAGACCGTTACCTGGAGTGAGTTCAAGACTCGGATTGAGGCGGCATATAGCCCGGTCAATGCCAAACAGCTTGCACGAGACCAGCTTGCTCAGTTGGTATAAGGTGGGACCGTTGCCGAGTATGTCGCTCAATTCCAGGCGTTGTGGAACTCGTTACCTTCCATGACTGACGAAGAAGCCAAAGACCGATTCGAACGAGGTCTTCAGCCTGTCATCCGTGCTGAGGTTTGCTTCCGCTTTCCATCCAGCGCTAGTGACTCCATGAGGTTGGCTCTGCTATGTGATAGCCAGCGCACTCAGTCCATGATGGCCTTTGGCCAAGGTGTGCAGGGTTCCTACCGTCAGCCTCAGCAGCAGTTCCAGCAGTTTCAGCAGTCCAACCCTTTTTACGTACCTGAGTACATGCGCTCGACCGGTGTTGCTCCTATGGATCTCGACGCCATCCGCACAAGAGGATCAGGATCGAACTGGCGTTCCCCTGGTCGCGGCAACAACTCCAACAACTGGCGTCAACAAAACGATGGCCCCCGCAATGGTGAAACCCGGCAGTGCCACAACTGTGCCAGATTTGGACACATTGCCCGTTTTTGTCCATCCCAGCCTGGCCTTAACAAGGCTCGTCCATCTGGTGGTCAGGGAAAAGGCAAGGCGCGGTCGGATTAAGGGAAGTCCCTCCACGCTCCCTCGCACCACACCATTCCCTAAACATGGTCCATCCTGACACAAGTCCCAAGGTTCCGGAGGCTCCGTTGATCGATCTATCAGATGAGCAAGACGACGAGTCCTTGGATCTACAAAGAACCTTGGAAGAGGACACGCAGTATATTGATTCGTTATTGTCAATAAAAGAAACTGACTTACCTCTGTACTCAATGTCTTGTAATGATTTCGCTGTTGATGTGTTGATTGATTCTGGTGCTACGGGCTCATATGTCGCACCACGCATTGCTGACAAGCTGCCCACTCGCGCGATTTCAGGTCGAACTGTCGAAACCGCCGGAGGTCACACAACAACCATCACCAAGCAAGCCAAGTTGTTGTTGGATGCTCAAGGATACAAGCACACGACCACCGCCTATGTCCTTGACACCAAATTCGATGTGATCCTAGGCCGTGACTGGCTCAAATCTGTGCAGCTGATTCCGGACTGGGAGTTGGATACCTGGTGTATTCAAAAAAGTGAGCATGAATATGTCCTTCGTCCCCGACATAAACGTGTGATCCCTGAACTTGCGTACCTGATCTCGCACCGTCAAGTCCAGCGTTTGGAGCGCCACAAGGGGATTGACGATGTCTTTGTTTGTTTCCTGCGCCCTCAAGAAGGAACACCCAAAGACGACGCGCACGATCAGATGGCCAAAGCTCTAGTCGCGGATTTCAGTGATGTTTTCCAAGACAAACTCCCTGGCCTACCTCCCAAGCATGACATTGGGCATGTCATTGACACTGGTGATGCCGACCTTGTATCAAGACCGCCGTACAAGATGAGTCCGCGCGAATTGGATGAGCTGCGCCGTCATCTGAAGGAACTGCTAGGCCTTGGCCTGATCCGTCCTAGCTCGTCTGCTTGGGGCTCACCCGTCCTGTTTGTACGCAAGAAGGACGGCACTATACGGATGTGCATTGATTACCGCGCGGTCAACCGGGTTACTAAACGTAACTCTACACCGTTACCACGCATCGACGAATGCCTCGAACGTCTTCATGGCATGAAATGGTTCACGAAGCTCGATCTCCGTTCTGGTTATCACAATCTCACTGGGCATTTTTAGAAGAATATGTAAGTAAAAAAGTTACAGGGAAACAAACAGATAGCCGGGTATATGTTTGTCTTTCTGTAACTTTCAAAAGTTACATATACTTGTAACGAAACTGACTATTATCGAGTATTTGTAAGTTTAAAAGTTACAGATACTTGTAAGCACCAGCCAATCGGACGTGCCGTCTTTTTTGCTGTAAAAGGCATTAGCAACCATGCGGTAAACCTTAATCGTTGTGTAATGCACCGGCCGGTTAGAAGCTTTTTTGTAGTAGGGTACACAGATGGGGGTACTGGGACGTTGCTTATTGATTTCAGAAGAAGCATCCGATGTTGAATAGCATATTTTTTCAGCAATAGTATCGCTAATTTTAGTTGCGCAACTGGCAAAATTGGTGGTGGTAATTATGATTATAGCAGCAAAGCATTTTTATTTTCAGAAAGGAGTATACAATGGGTGAAATTTCTATGTGTCTACATAAATCACTAGCGACTAGTCAACCAGGAAAATAACGATGGACGGCGTAAGGAACACCAGAAGGAGTAAAGAACTCCGGAGAAAAGGGTGGCATGACGGAAACTAGAATGGAGGAAGTTAGAAAACATGTACAGTGGAGAAAAAGTAAGCAGATTACCTTACAGTTTTGAAATAATACGAGTGCGGGCAAGCCTATTCTTAAGATTTTATTAGTTCACTTGCAATGTAGTTCACGAATTATACGCACCTTGATTGATTTAGTTTGCGAAATGGAGTGATGGCTGCAAAGGAAGAGATGCTGTTAAGAAAAGTACAACAGACCAAGCTTTGAGAGGGTGCTTACCATGTTGTGATATGCTCGGTGTTCTGGCCAGAAAAGCTCCGGTGTCAACGAAAAGAGAGGATAATGCCTTGAATACAATCGGTAGTGCTGTGCTTTGGAAAAAGTCAATGATTATATGGAGGCAGCGCGAAGGAAACAGCACTGTTATTACCTTGGCACTCATGAACTACATTGATAAAACTGAAGAGAAAAAGTTAAAGGAAGAGAAAAGAACCTGAGCTCCGTAGTCGACTTTTATAGCCGTTGCGACGCTTGCCACCTAACGTGGCGGCAGTACCAAATATATAAAGTGTAAACACCATGTTGGAAAGTATCCATTTCATACCGCTTTATCTTACCTCAGCTCGCTCCAATTACCGTAATGTTCGCTGTTTAATTTACGTAAATGCTTATACTTACGCATAGTCTAGATGTCCAACTTTAACTTCACTCTTGGCAACAGTAACAGTGGCGATAGCAGTGATGAGGAGCTGTCATTCAACGATCGCCGGACCCTGCACCAAGCAACTGGTGTGCCTGATGATATTCAGGCCCAGTTGCGATATCTCTTGGGCGAGTACCGTCGTGTGCAAGCCAGGCAGGAGGAATATGAAGGTCGCTTGCGGGACTTAAGCGCCCTGTATGCTGCGCAGCAGAGCGTGCAACCCGCTGCCCCTATAGTCAGTGCGCCTTCTGCCCCTGTAGTCAGTGCGCCTACTGCCCCTGCTGTCCGAGCATATACTGGTGAAGAGATCAAGCACGCAAAGGTAATAAAAAAATAATGCAATGCTGATACTGCTTTAGCCTGATACGCGTAGTGACATAGGACCTCATCCATCAGAAATTGGAGTCGCTTGCCAACGAAGAGTCACCCAGAGAGTTCGATCTGGGTGTATACTTCAACAGGGCACCGAACAACCAGCTGGCCACGGAAGTGGTTAACTGGGTTTGTGGCAGACCAAGCTGCCAGGTAGACAAAAAGACTGTGCGCGAGAAGGTGCACAACATTTTTTGCTCCCGCCGTGATGATGCACACATGAGCGAACAGCGAAAGGAGGAGCAAAACGACGACAAGCGCCGGTACCAGCGTGTGCGAGAGGTAAGAGTCAATAAACGATTTTCAACAAGGAAGGTGGCACTTAAAAAGAAAAACTGGTCATATATAGAAGCATGATGCACGCTGTCAGTCGTATGCTGATAATGTGGACTTGCTCGAGGCAGAGGGATCCCCGTTCCAAGGCGGGAGTGCACTTCTCGCTCGGGAGTGTATGTCTCCAGAGTTGACAGATGGCGAAGCTGACGGAAGTGATAAGGTTGTCAACGTCTACAAGGTGGGCTATCGCTCCCAACAGGTAACCAAATTTTAAGTGAAGGGTATTTGTTTTTAAGCTAGAAGTT
>JALLLT010000111.1:0-32206 GCA_025266875.1 Fennellomyces sp. T-0311
TTGCATATGCGATTTGGAGTTAATTAAGCTGTTGCATATGTAGGTCACAGAGTACCTGACGAAGCTGGACGCGATGGTGAAGGCAAAGAGGCAGCGCCATCGCTCCTCTGCTGTGGCTGGAAGCAGCAGCAGCACTGGTGGTGACCAGCAAGTTGTGGCAGCCGCTGGTGTAACCACAGTTGGTGGTCGTGGAAGAAGTGGCCGAGGTAGCCAGAGCGGCAAGTGGTTCGTCCGAAAGTATAAGTGGATGACGGTCGCGTTTTGGACCCAGCTGTGCTTGCCCGTTTGCCTCCTTGGGCTAAAATTAAAAAAAAAACTCTCATCTCTTTTAAACACCAGTTTTTTCAAGTCAAGCAACTTTATTTTTCAAAATGTTATTCTTTTTGGCAAAGGGATTACAACCATCGAAGCCGTTGCAGGATCCTCTTGTGTCCCATGTGGAACGACCACCACCTGGGAATGGATTTGGTGAACTGGAATTATGCACATTTCATCTTCTTCCATGTATTGCCAGTGCCACTCCTCAAGTGTTGCCGGTATGAATCGTTGCTGCTCGCTGGAACTGTACCAACGAACGAACGCAAGATAATGGGCAATCGGTCGACGATTGATAACGACGGTGTGCTTGAAAAAGTACATTACGCGCCCAGGGTATGCACGACGTAGTGCTCGCCACAAGTAGATTACTTGGATGTGTGAACCGCGGGACGATGACACTGCTGCAGATCAGTATGTCTGCCCAAAGATCTCGATCGTTCGAAACTTCTCAACTCTTTTGGTAGCATATGCGCGGCCTGCAATATTGCCCCGAGGTGCCAAAACATCTATGCCGTACGTATCACTGTAGTACTGGAGCAAGAGGGCGTGGTGCTCTTCACTGAAGTTCGCAACAACGCCATTGTCCATCGAGATCATAAGGGATGGCGGCAATGGCTCAGCTCCAGTGATGTTCGAGGTTAGCCCAGGGTTCAACGAGTGGTCAAGGAATGCCTTATAGTCAAAAGTGTTGGGACCATGCTGTTGAACTCGACGAGTGGATTGGCCAGCAATACGTAACAGCATTTCGAATTGATCGGCATAGTCTACGAAACGGGCAGCGTGACGTTGGACAAAGTCGGCGGCACCTGTCTTCTCGATGAAGCGCTTCATGAAGGTAACTTCAAAGCAATCCTTCTGGTTCGTTTCGGCATCTTTCATGAAGCCATTGTACCTTTCAAAACTGAAGGCCCAGTATCCGTAGATCGGTCCATACAGCAGCAAGATATCCCGGAGATGGAGATGAAGGTACATATTGAGAGTTATGGCATCATCGCCATATAGCCTCGCGCAATTGGCTACGAATTCAACCAGCTTGTCGTGTGCTTCGCTGATTTCGGCAATGGTAATCCGGGTTTTCACTAGCAACCGGCAGGCATCGACGAAAAGGAGCCAATGCAGATAATGGTCGCGCGGCAATATGGTTTTTAGTACATACAGGGAGTACACCAAGATCCACACTCTCCAGTCATCCGCCGTCATGAATCCGAACTTCCGTTGTATCTTGCGCTGAAGTGTGGGCATTCTGGGAGGCAGGATGATCCGATCCGCCTTCACCTGCATCTTGTTGAGCACCGATTCTGACAGGAAGCCCTCTGATTTCCATATTAAGACCATCCGCTCCGCGGTACCAAGGAAAAGGTTATGCATGGGATCAATCACACACGCACGTATAGCATCGTAGTATGGAAGTTGATGGAGTTGCGACCAGCGCATCGCGTTCTGTCGCTCAAGTCGATATCGCGCGGCCTAGGTTGTCGCTGCTGACCATGCTTCAGCTGCCAGGCGATTGTCCTCATTTCTTTGCAATGTGTCGTTGGGGATGTCAATGCCAGCATAGATCATCTTGCCAGTTTCGAGATCGGTCACAAACTTACGGTAGCACTTGTTACAAGCACGTGTGCGTGCATAAGATGTAAAGCTGCAGACTTTACGGCTTGCTGGGATATCGCAGATAACGTTGAAAAGCACAGCATGCACTCGAGCAACTCCAGGTTCTCCAGCAATCTCCATGTTGACTCCGCTGTACAAGGCGCGAAGGTCAGTGACAAGAGGTGCCAAGTAATTGTTCATCTGGTAAGTGCTCGGTTCGCGTGGTCCAGGCATGACGCCAACAAGAATAACGTTCTCAATCTTGTAGCGCTCAGCACGAGGGAGGTTATTGACAATGAGATATATGGCGCCATAAGAATAACCAGAATCAAAGGGTGCGAACCAGTCAACACTCAGTGTGAGCATCAGGGATCGCCTATCACCAACGAAACTGTCTTGGCTATTTTCAGCCTTGAAACTCTCCCACATAGCACCATCTTGGATGTCTGAATAGGTGCTGTAAAATGGACGCCGTCTCCATTCCTGGATCTTTTCATCAAAACCGTTGCGTTTGAATAGCTTTTGCAAGCCTGCTCGAACCGGATAGTAAGGATACTGCTTGAGTGGGGTCCGGCGTCCTCTGTTTCGGCGGTTGGAGGATAACTTGAATAATGGGTTCGCGCATACGTTGCCATTCAAAGGAGCGGTCTCACAAAGGTTTGGTGCGGTGGGCAGCAGATAGATCGTGTGGCACTTCGAACAGGCAACATACATGACGATCGGCTCTGTCAGTTCGTGGAATCCGATGTATTGGCGAATTGTCGATATAGTAGCAGGGAAGTTGAAAGCTGGAACGTGCATAAAAGAGACTAACATCATGGCGAAAGTGATCAAGGTAGTCGCAGTGCGTTCAGAGAGATGATGCAGCTGGAAAAGGACAAGAAACATGAAGATGAAGAACAGAGGCTGTGGGATCAAATTGCGAAGGTGACCAGCTGGAGCGGTAGGTTGTGGATCGGCATTCATGTCTGTAGCGTTTTTTGTTAACAGTTATATTCTAGTCTTGACGCACGTTTTTTCACCCACCTTCATCGTCATTGATCAATGGATCAAAACTCTCCATTGGTTCCTCGATCGGTGCATCTCCATCTTCTGTAACGGCGTCATCAAATGACTCTTGCGGCAAAAACTCGTGGCTCAATTCAGGCGACAGCTGCGCAGGTTCCGGTGAGTTATCCAATACGGATCCTATTTTTTCATCAGCAAGCTAACTTCGAATAACATTTTTTTGACATACCATCACCATCAATAGACATCGGCTCATCGCTGCTTTGGCTCTCGTTTTCCTCTGCATTTGCGGCTGCTTCATCATCTACATATCAACTCGGTCAATATAATATATCGTGCTTTACAGCATTCGGGCTTACCACTGGATTCCATTAGCCTTGCAGTAATATTACGCTGGTAATGTGCATTGTACGTTGCTTCCATTACAGCTATACCATAAGGATTTCGGCGAGTGCAGGCGGCGCAAAAGCATTGGAATAATTCCTGACGGGACATTGGCAATGAGGTAAGTGCTGTGTAGGAGAAGTATAGATGCCAATCTTTTGCAAGCATTTCCTGTCTCTATTTATACTCTTCTTTTTCTTTGCTTATGCCACTGTGCCATAATACTAAAACGTGGATATACACCGCTTATTAACACATTTGCTTGGCGACATGTCTCTCTCTTTGTCTATGTAAATTGCTTTCTTGGCAACATTTGCTCTACGTGTTGCATTATCAAACGGCCACGTTTTTTCATGCAATTAATTTTCCCAATTTGGATTATAGTCTCCTTTCAAAGTAGTTGGCAGCATAAATAAACTTGCATTTGTCAACGGTGCGTGGACGCTCGAAATTACACACAGTCTTGGCTTTTTAAGTACAGACAAGTTTATGCACATAATGAGCTACTACATTGGACATGCATTCCCGCTGGCATCTTGTGGAACAGCCACACTACAGCATCTTTTTTTTTGCTGCCGGAGTAGAAAATCGCGACAGTAGTTTAATAAAGTGCTCTCCTTTGAACTACGTGGTTCATCTCAAACCAATGTAAAGATCGCCTGCCATTTCATCCTTACTCTGCTGACATTGCCAAGTGGCATTGCTGCTTCACTGTTTCACACGTTCCAAATTAGGCTTAAACGCTTGTACTTCATTTATTTTCGCTGACACATGACATCGGAATACCATTGCCGTTGGCTATGTTCCTTTTTTTTCTTGCTGTGACACCATCTACCGATATCAAAATCACGGGTCCCCGCAGTTTCTCACGTACCCCCACTCCAGTTAAGATAATATGCAGCTTTTAAAAGCAGAGCATTATCTTACCACCGCGCAGTGCCTGCTGCTAGTCCAAAAATTATAGCTGCCTTTAGGGAATCACTCAATCTGTATTTGAAGGCAAACGCTGATATTCCAGTTACTTCATTCTGTACCATTCCTGAATCGGAAATTCACTTGCCCACGCCACCTGATGTCGTATGCTACAAAAAGCGATATGATCTACCAATCAAAATGCGCCCGATTGTCGTATCCTGACATACCAGTCATCCATTGTCTACAGACCTTTCCATCTCAGCCTTTGTTACATCCGTTCCTTTATTTCGACATCAACAACCGCACAGTTATCTATTGGCCTGTTCACTGGCTTGTGTGTCAGTGAGACCTTGATCTGGGTTCAGACTTCAAGAAGGACCATTCACGTTAACTCAGTCTCTGCATGATTATCCGCTCCTTCGTAATAAGGCAGTATGGTCATTAGGGATTATGGCGATAACACGGATTCGGCTCTGATAGAAAAGCATTCACCTTCTCCGTCCCGACTCATCATCATTATAAATAGAGAGTAGTTCTCTTCAATAAAACATTATCTTATTTTTGGTCTCGTCATTTGAAGCTTTTCAATTGAGCGATACCACACCAATAGCAGAAGAACAAATTCAACAGTAGTACAAAGATGGCGTAATTGAACCGTTACCTGTAAACAGTGACCAGCGCTGGAACTCGCCACTTATCAGTGTTCCGAAAAAGGACTCCATGGGTAACCTGACGAGCTTACGTTTTGTACTTAACGTTAGAGAAGTCAATAGAAATCTTCCGGATCTGCGGTATCCTCTTCCTCTGGTGAGTATGATATATGATTATATTGCAGGAAGCAAAGTGATCTGCATTTGTGATCTGCGTCAAGCATTCACTCACTATAAAGTTGCTGAAGCTGATCGTCATAAACTGTCATTCACCTCATCCATGACCGGCGAAAGATGGTGCTATGTACAAGGATGCTATGGTATAAAGACGCTTCTGAGTCTATATCAACGAACAGTAGCCATTGCGTTGAAAGGTTTTGAAAGCTTCGCTTGTCACTTCATCGACGATCTTGTCATCTTCAGTAAAGACATGGAGGAACACAAACTGCACTGCCAACAAGTTGTCCAACGCTTGACAGAAAGTGGTTTAATCTTAAATCAAGAGAAATCACACTGGGCACAAACTTGCGTCTATCTTCTAGGCTTCCGTTGCACTGGTTCTAGCATTTCTCTAGATCCCCAAAAAGTAACCAACCTACTAGACATGAAGCCACAGAAGAACGGTAAAGGCGTCATGAGGTTCCTAGGCGTTTGTAATTATTTGAGAGACCATATCCCCAACATGAGTAGACTTACCGCACCTCTTGATGAGCTCCGATCCGCTGGCTCCTTGGAAAAGCTTTGGTTACCTAAGCACCAGAAAGCCTTTGATGATCTCAAATATGCTATTGCTCACGCACCTGCATTACACCCAGTGGACTACACTAAGGAGTTGTATATGGAAGTTGATGCATCCAAAGACGGTATTGGTGCTGCTCTGTATCAAAAGGACGAAAATGACAAAAAGAGCATTATTAGGTTCATGGCACGTTCCCTGATCAATTCAGAAAAGAATTATAGTGTCATCTGCCGCGAGTTGACCTCACATGTTTTTGGCCTAAAGAAATTTCATAAGTTCATCTGGGGCTGCTCTAACCTGAAAGTCCAATGCGATCACAAAGCTCTCTCCTATATTCATACACAAAAGGATGTTAATGCACTTATGGCAAATTATTGGGACACCCTTATGACCTATGACTTTGAAGTCATCTACTTGCCTAGTATCCAGGGTGTCCTGGCCAATAAGCTGTTGCGCCTCTTCAATGAAGATCGGACGCTGGAAGGGGTTGAAGCTCAGCCATACACATTCCTTAACAAAAGAAAAACACCGCGTAAGGAATTAGCTCACCGCACAGTGAAAATCCAGAATGAAAAGATGGAACCCCCAGAAGAGGAAAGAAAAGACATCCTTGAAAAAGCTCACCTATTTGGCCACTTTGGCGCTGAAGCCATTGTAAAGGCAATCTATAGCAATGGACTACATTGGACATCGATAAAGGATGATGCTGCAGAAGTCGTAAAATCCTGCAAAGAATGTCAGAAATTCAATATTGCGAAGAAAGGGTATCACTCGCTTAAAGCAGTCAGAGCTTATTTACCTGGAGACCATTGGTCAATCGACCTCACTGGACCGCTGACTACATCAAGCAGTGGAAACAATTATCTGTTAGTCATGATCGATATATGCACACGATTCGTAGTACTAAGGCCCATACTGGACAAACAGTCGCACACAATTGTGAATGAACTCGTCCAGGTATTCATGACCTTCGGATTGCCCACCATACTTACCTCGGATAATGGCTCCAAATTCGTCAACGATCTCATGAAGCAATTTGTAAGAGCCAGCAATATTGAGCATAGGCTCGTGAGTCCATACTACCTCAGAGCAAATGGTGCTGCTGAAAGAACCGTACAAACATCAATGCGCGCAATCAAGAAACGTGTAAAAGATGTCCACAAAAATTGGGATCTATTCATACCGAGTGTTCAGTTGTCGATAAACGTGAAAGTATCAAAACGCACTGACACCGCGCCCTTCTTGCTGATGTTTGCCAGGAAGATAAATAACTTTGGGGACTACTGAGATGCCGACGTACTACCACCAATGAGCAGAAAAGACTTGTTAGAAAGGATCGAGCATATGTCCGAAGTCGTTTACCGTGTGATTGCTGAACGAGTCGAAGTGTTGACGAACAAGCAAAGAGGAAAGTTTGACAAAAAAACACCTGCTAGTTGAATTCCCCGTGGATAGTCACGTCTTGAAACGCGTAAGGGATAAAAAGGGTAAACTCTTCCCAGACTATAAAGGACCCTACACCGTGGTACATAAAACCAAAGGTGGTTCATACGTATTAAAAGATGACCAAGGAGAAATCCTCCACATCAATATACCACCATCGCACCTTAAGCGCATCTCACAGGTTTAAATTATTCCTGCAGATCAAATCTACGAAGTCGAAAACATCGTGAAGCATAAAATAGACCAAAATGGTCAGTATCTGTATAAAGTCTGATGGAGAGGCTATAAACCTGAGGACGATACATGAGAGCCATATGAATAATTCACCGACCCTTGTACTATTACCAAGTACTGGGAACGGTTAGAAACCAGTCTACCACAAACAAATAATAAGCGTAATCAAAGACCCAACGATTCTGCACGGCCTCGCTTGATTACAGATATTTATATCCAAGAAGATACATTGATTGAGTAGGATTAGAGTAAGTTCAAGAGTGCTAAACGCGACTCTACATTTGTTTTTGTAGAATCAGACGCCGAGTTGCCTCCTGTGCAAGAAGGTCCTTCTGATGAAGAAAGCTTGTTGGCCGATGATGAAGAAGCAGAAGAAGAAGGGCTGGCCTCCCACAACGACATAGAAGAGCCTGCTGCAGCAGCTGAAAATGCTGATTAGTTCGGCAGCGTTGATGTTGATGATGAATCGTCACCATATACCAATTTGGGTGTAGCTGAAGAACGCTTGCTGTAGGCATACCAACAGTATCAGCAAGCAGCACAGCAGCTTCAGCAGGATCGCAAGTCGTATTGCCGTATACTACCGCTGGCTCAAAGACAAGTATTTGACGATGCGGTTGAACGTGGCAATACTGATCGATACTTGACAGTTATTTGCCAACATCATACTAGACGAATTCGCTCAAATATGACCCACAGTGGCTATCACCTATACACTCGATATTATCCAGTATAGACTTACTTCGCTCGCGCTTTTCTTGTTTATCTTTTTCTTCTCTTTACGTCTCCTTTCTTCATCTTCTTTTTCAATTTTTATTTATGACTTTTCTCTATAAACTTATTGAACATCAACCATTCTTACCTTCCATGATACTCCTTTATTGTTGCTTATAGTATGAAAACCATCTTCTAAACTTTGGTACAGTGGTCGCTTTATATAATGATATTTTATATAACGATAATTCGCTATAACGATACAATTCTCGATACACCAATACGGTAATCACTGCCAAATTCCATTTTATATAACGATATTTTGATATAACGATAAAGTTTGGGCTGTACCATCGTATCGTTATATAAAGCGGCCACTGTAAAAGGAGGTAAGTTGCAATAGACTGTTATTTAAGAATAGATATACATCTATTTAAAGCAGATCTGATGTAATTTAGTAATAACTTGCATTCTTGAGACCATAGAGTATGTAACCTGTAAAATCCCTTATGCACTAAGTCCATCATCCATAAAACTATTTAAATTGTGAAGTCACACCCATAAAATTTGCTTTCAGAATCAGAATCTGAAGTAGCCCACCTATAAAAATTCTGAAACGCGTTGTAGTGGAGTCTGACAAAGAGGAACTAAGGAAAGAAGCAAGTCAAAAGCGAACGGGGGAAAAGAAAATCTAGCTGCACAGACAGGAAACTTGGTTGAGCCAAAGAAAAACAATGTAGTTTCCAAATCTGTGATTTTGTTTAACCATAGTACATCCTTTTATTTGGACTTTCAAACAAAGAAAACCGGGGGCTTCTTTTCCGCGTATGGTGCATTTCACCTTGACCCGCCAATAATTTTGTCCAACTTTGAGAGTTTTCAGCACCACCAAAAAAAACTTAACATTAAAAACAATCCATAACATTGTTTTTAATATCTATTTAGAGTAATTATTATGGATTAGAATTTGTTAAAAATGTTTTGGGAAGAAGTTATAAGCCGTCAAAGTTGGTCGGTCGGGGAGACTTCAGACCGATTTTAGCAGGGGAAGGTAAGAAATTGAAATGGTGGTACAGGCACAGTATGCATTTAAATCCCCGATGCAGACGGCACGTGCACATTAAGTAGCCAATCATTTGGAAGTAGGGACAGCCTTCGCTTTTACACCTGGAACACTAACTGCAATGCCACGCCCCAGTAAGCGTCGTTCAGCAGCAAAAGACAGACAGAACAGAAAAACTGGTCGCTATGTTAAAAAAGAAGAAAGCATATCAGACGATGACACTGTCATGCCGGTTGAGATCGTTCCAAATGACTGGGAATTGCTGGATTTGACAGACGATCAGGTGCAACAGGCAGCAGTACTTCCTGTTGTCTGGACTGAGAACGCGGGAAGTAACTTGCGCAGTGTATACACTAGAGACTTGGATGTCACCAGGTGGAGGAGGAAGAAAGAAAGCGAAGCAGCAGCTAGCATGTCAAACAAGTTGACGACCTACGGCTTCACTAGCAGCCAAAAAGAACCCGACAATGCAAAGGCTTTACGGGCGAAAGAAAAGTCACAGAAACAGGCTGCTAAAGAAGAGGAGCACAGAGCGATACTAGATGCGTACAACGAACTGACAGTTCTTGTTAAACAAAGCGCAAGTGCACAGAGCTCGTTTAATCAAACCAGCACATACCAAATGTGCAGAGTCAAGGCCGTATACAAATATTTTGAGTATCGATTGCAAAGCAAGCGCAAGATTGAAGCCTCAGAATTGGCCGCTGCTAGTATCTGGATCGAACCTTCTGTGGATTACAGACCAAAAGCTATCAGATGCTGGGCGCAAAACTTTCTTGTTGATGGCTATCTATCAGAACACCAGCAAGGAACGCATAGCAAACGCGAATCAATCTTGAGCGACGAGGACATAGAAGAAAATATTAAAAGCTGGATCAAGGATCAGAAGCCCGAGAAGCGTACCCTTCCAGAGCTCATGAAATATGTAAACGAAACGGCTATCCCTGAAGTACTTGGCGTTCCTGGGTCTATCGGACAAACCACTTTATGGCGATTCATGCATGAATGGGGCTTTAAATTTCGAAAGGCCAGCAAGGATATTTACTACGATGGGCACGAAAGGGATGACGTGGTCGCATATCGTCAGTCATGGGCTAAACGGATGGTAGACTACCAGAAGCGCATGGAGAAGTACAATGTAGATTGCGTCGAGAATGTAATTCAGCCATCACTATCACCTGCCGAAAAGAAGCTTGTATTGGTAACGCATGACGAATCTACGTTTTACGCGAATGACGGCAAGCAGCAGATATGGCTGGCTGAAGGAGAAACCATTTTACGCAAAAAAAGCCCAGGACAATCGATTATGGTGTCCGAGTTCCAATGCGCTTGTCATGGTACAATGCGTATAAACGCATGGACGTCACGTACATACATTAAGGCTGGCGTGAACAGAGACGGCTATTGGACTAGCAAGGATATGCTGAGGCAGCTTAAGGAGGACGCTATACCTCTTTTCGATAGACTGCATCCTAACTGCCAAGCCATCTTTATATTTGATCAAAGCAGCAACCACAATGCTCTTCCACATAATGCACTTGTTGCCCGAACTATGTCCAAGGGAGCGAAGCGGTGTGGCATTGTTAATGATGAACACGATCCTGGAGCCCACGATTATCGCATGGGAAGATACTACTCCAAGACGCGTAATGAATACGTTGATCAAGATATGTACGAGCATGTGCAAGAGAATATCGTCAAGCGCAAGCGAGGCGTTACGATTGTGACAGCTGACAAGCAAGCAGTCTGCCAGTTTAAAGGCATTGAAAAAATCTTACAAGAGCGCGGTTTATGGCTGACTGGAGATCCATACCGAGCAGGTAAACCTTGGAGAGTTAACTGTAAGGAGGCTGAAGCTTCGGACAGTAGATGCTGCGCCAGGCACTATCTTGCATCACAACCTGACTTTCAACAACAGCGAAGCGCACTTTGTGAAGCAGTAGAAGACGCAGGCCATATATTTGAACTATTCCCCAAGTTCCACTGTGAGTGTAATTGGATTGAACGGTACTGGGGAGCTACAAAAAGAGAGGCGAGAATCAACTGTGATTATACGTTCAAAGCCCTCGAAAGCAACCTTCCACTTTTCCTTGACAAGTTCTCACCACAAGATGAGACACCTGCAATGATACGCTGCTTTTATAACAGGGCTTGGCGTATTATTGAAGCATATGCAGAGGAACACCCAACAGATATTGCTCTTAAAATAGTTGAAGAGTTCTCATCTCGTCATTACCCTTCTCATCGCAGAATTGGTTGTCATAACTAATGCCAGCTTATCATACTGTATGCCATATATAGAAGCGGAGTTGAATTCAAGAAATTGAAAGAAATTAAAGTTTTGGCGAGTCTAGATGAAATGCACCATACGGGATGTGAGTGTGGGCTCTGCCTGTGAGTATCCCTTTAGAAGTACTGTTCATCTGTATTTCTTTATCGGTTGTATTAACCATTAGTTTGTTGTAAATCTTGTGGATCTCTTTTAGATTGTAAAGCATAATTGTATTTGATTTTCGTTTCTGCTTTTCACTTCTACCCTTTTCTATAAGGACGTATTTATAAGGAACACGTCTCAGTTTCGTGTCCAGAGATAGCATAGTTGTTGGTTCGCATTACCCTCTATTCTTGACTCACATGGCAGGCTTTCACTACTTTAGTTCTGTCCCAGACAAATATATTGTCCCGATAGTTTAGCGTAGCCCAAGTGTTAAAATGTTACAATTCAAACACAGCGCTGCCATTTGTGTAACAAAAATGGTAGATACGTTACACAAAACCTCTGGATAGCCCAATGATACATCTGCTTTTCATTTTCCATTTACTGTCACTATGGCACAGAGAAAAGGCTGATGGGCCTGACTTCAAAGCTCAAAAGTCTGCTCTTCTGAAACTAGTGGTAAAATCTCATCATAAGTTTGAGCTCTATCCCAAAAATTTATTATGAAATGAATTCAATAACACGTTTCTGGGGAAGAGCAAAAAGAGGAGCCCGCATGCAGTATAATTGTTCCTTTTAAGTTGCTATAACGCCACCTGCTATCAAATCCTAGACTCAGTCCTATTGCCAATGTTTCGGTGCTTCATGTTGAAGGCTTGGACATACATTAAGTTCTATGTAGAATGAACAATAGTTGGGCCTGAGCATGATTAGTTCTTGGAAAAATTACAGAAGCAATATATATCTCACCTTAGGACTGGCCACAATGAATAGTCTAACCATATATAGATTCAGTGTTTCAATTCGAAAATTTGTTACAATTTGAAATTTTGCCAGTTTAAGATTGGTTGCACCATATCCGCAGTCAGATATATCGAAATACAATATAAGCAGAAAATTGCACATCCCAATTTTGGAAGTGCAAAGTGCAAAAAGTGGGGGTGCAAAAAGCAGGGTTCCACTGTACGATATACAGCAGAATGCCTTTGAGGAAACAGACTGCATCAACAATCAGCGACAGTTCTTGATGACGAAGTAAGTAGTGCATAAATATTTATATTTTTTATTTTAATTATATATCTTTATTTTAAGCATGATGCCCCCACAACCCTATGACTTTGAGAAGTAGTCTTCTGAATGGGAAGCTTTGAAAAAGGGTGCCATACAGTATTTAATTTTGGAAAATGCTTTTCCTACCATGGCAGCAACTGGTCAGGCATGCAAGAAGCAGGTCCAGAAGATCTTGGGGAGCAAGTTCGATGCAACAAGAACATTGCACCCCAGATTCATCGATGATGTATGTGGTAATCAAGGCTCACGATTTATGACGTAACTGTAGAAATGTATTTGTAGTACGCTGCAATGATCGGAAAGCAACGAACGCAGCTTCATAGTGCTGTGGGTACCGGGCTGCTCAAATATGATTTCAATGGTGCCCGATTTCCTTCACATGTACAATCACAAGTTGACAAGTATGAGTATCTTGTACAATATCACAGGTAATATGCTGATAGACTACTTTCTGTATCTGTATGAGAAACTCATCATATTATTTTACTTGTTTCTAGATATGCTCACGAAGGCTACTCCTCTGATGGTGAGTTTCGCTGGTCTCAATGCATTAGAGAGTTTAAGGCGTTCTGAAAAATCCATTTTTCAGAATGTGTAAAAGGAAATTTGTGTTACATAATTCAAAAAGAGATTGTACTGTATTTCTCGTTTGACTTTGGACAGATTTGGGGGGATTATGGAAGATAAAAATAGATATATGGAATAATTGTGGGGGATTAGAAACCTCTGCTGTCGTACAATGGAAGGGCTACGGATCTATATGGACATACTCTGGGTGTTTGTGAAAAATTGTGCTCTGTTTTAGGGAAATGTACGACGCCGCTTTGTTGTATCCAACATGAACATAACCACTGATCAGTATCTCAGAACAGTTATCTCTCACTTTCCTTTTTGGTAAAACTCACTCATGCAGACATATCTTCCATATCCGGCATATTGTCATAGACGTTATCATGAACGCGTGTCAACAGCTATCACTTAGCTTATCGTTATCCGTTATGGACCAGCTCCATAACGATAGACATCACTCGTTTCTCAATAACACCCCAACATGACATACATAATGGATATACAGCACTACGAAAAAGGAGAAGTTTCAGCAAGGTTTCAGCTGCTGAAAGCTTGCTGAAAGCTCAATCTTTTAGTTAAATGTCAGCTGGCTGAAAGCTATTGCTGAAAGCTCAGTTTTCAGCTATCTATCAGCACAATTTCAGCTGGCTGAAAACATATTCTTAAAAAAGACCCTTTATGGTACACAAATTTACTTTTTGGCGTTGATTTCGTCCCCAAAGTTACTTAAACTACAATAGTCTGGTAGTAGGTTCCAAAGCCTCACAGTAGTGTAACATGTATTGTTACATCTGCTCCTTGCAATCCCAATGCCCCGCTACGTATTACCTTCCCTCACTCCCTTGCGCAAAAGGCCAAAGTCCATTGTTTCAACGATAATACATGCGCGTACTTGGTATGCATTCTGGATTTCAATATTCAATCATGCAACCTTTTTCACACGTTAGCGAGCTATATTTATATATCTATAAGGACATACAGAGCTGAAGCAATGATAAATAAAGTATGAACGCGTGTATTTATGGTACTCTACATAGCTCCCGGGTCCAAAAAGTGGTTACTGCCGAATTTGATTGTTGATACAAAAGAACAGTTGTCTGTGTCACGGAGGAGCTGAGATATATTTTTAAAAAGTAGCAAACAGGAGTGGTACAAGAGGTGTTCCCTTCACTTTTAATCTGCTATGATCTGAGAAATCGCAGTTGCAAATCACTGGCAAGCGCTTTGTGATGACCTAGCAATGTCGCAAAAGATATCGAAGTAAGGAATTCCCTGTTAAATCGCTTTTGAAATCCTCGCTTTAATGTTCTTCACTATGACAAATTACAGATGCACACGATCTGTACGACTTCTTTCTTTAGTGAATTGAAAACAGACAAGTAAGGCTACTATTTGATCTCAGTATTTAAGTCATGTAGAAACCTCGTTGTGCTTCTTATTACCTTCCACGATATGAGTACCAATAGTGATTACGACAAAACACACAGCACTCCGGAAACCACAGAGAGTACTTACAGTCAACTCGTGTATCGCATTGACAAGTGCGCTAACTCTAGTCGTCATATAGCTTGCTCGATGAAATTTCGGATGTTGAGCGGGAGTTATACACTCCTGGTGACAGCTGGACCGTCGTAACTGATGCCAAGCATCAATTGGAATTGTTTGAAAAGCGAGTAAAACAGGAACGCCGTAGACTGTAAGTATAAACTTATCAGTGGAGTACTTTTTATTAGCAAGCTAATTATCAACCACATATCAGTGTGCAGGCAGCATTACAGGAGTACAGCGGCTCGCAATACGTCTTCGCGAGATTCTATCGCGGTGCGTACGAAGATGATCCCGCCCTGAATACGGTACTTGAAAGAAGATGGTATGATATCTTTAATTTTTATTACAAACCTGCTAAAATAAATGATGCTAGGCGGGAAAACAGGGATATAATTCTGGTGATGCAGTTAAACGGCGAGCTGGGGATTGGCGGCTATGGGTACCCCATGAACCATGATCAGCGTGCAGAGGAAGTGTTTGGACCTGAACCTGACGATGATGACGGTACCTTGTATGGCAGGAGGATTGCGTTGGAGGATGTGACATCTGTAGCTGACGGTGCGATCATCCATGACGATGTGTCTGTTGGTGTGAATGTGCCGGATGCTGGGATTGTCACCAGGTCAGCTGCTGCCTTTGAGGGAAGTTTGGCTCATCCTCCTCCAGTGAATCTAACTGATTCTTCGGTTACGCATTCCGAAAGCCCTGACACGCTTGTAGCACCCTTGCCCAGTTGTTTGTCCGTTGATGGAGTGGATACTTTGGTCGCTGAAGAGAGTCGTCCATCGGCTGTTCCATCAGAAACCAAAGTAATCAACATTGACTCAAGTGATGACGAGTTAGAGTTTCCTCGTATAAAGCGAATCAAATATAGACGTCGCACAGACCACTAAAAGAGCTGCAATAAATGTCTTTTGTGTACGAACTTTTTTCTATTACCTCTTCTTTACTACCGGTACACTTTATCAGCTTTTAAATCCAAGATGTCTTTGTACGAAGTTTGCAATTGCAGCCAGTGCGGTGGTAAATTGTCGCAAACAAAGCGCACCATCGCAAACCATATAGGAAAGAGACCAAGTGCGCAACTTGACGACCTGATGGCTGGTATAGTATAGCGTAAAAGTGTAGAAAACAGAGCCAACATGCCTTATTATATCTAGAAGCGTATCCAACGTCATCTGCTGTTACTGCTGAGGGTTTTGCCGTGGAAGCGAACAGCCCCATCAATGAGCACGGATCTTCAAACGAGGATAACAGCACTTTGGAGCCAATGGATACCGACGACGGTTCGCGGATTATGACTTCTATATATGAAAGGCTTATCAGATTTAAGTAGATCAACAACCTGATTACGTTGATTACAACTCCCCTTCGCCTCAGGGTCAATGTGAACTTGATGAAGAGGTGCAGGTTGAAAGTTTTTTGTCGACTCAGCAGGAGCAAGGATTGCAGACGGCAGACGAAATCGAAATGGCGATGTTCGAAGATGACGACTTGGATTTTGCAACAACGGAACCAGTAACGCAAGAAACACTCCCGGAAGGTAAGTCAGTCTTAATGCAATTTATCCCGCTAGATTATCTGACATTTTCTTATCAGCACCAACGCCCATCCAAAACTTGCTGTGTTTCATTGCGTACTTTGTTTCGTTGTTTCACCTGCTCTCCTTGACAGACAGAGCTGCTACGACGTTGCTGCACTTCTTCAACATGATACTGCCCTTTTTCAACATCGACGCTCGTATTCCGGTAACTCCATCGACCATCAGAAAGGAAATTGACTTCGACCAAATTTCGAGTCATATTATCCGTATTGTTGTCTGTCCTGAGTGTCATAAGCTCTATGAAATGGATCGTGATCGAATCCCAGATACTTGCGACTTCATTCGTTATCCAAACCACCCTCAGGAACGTCATCGCCAACCTTGCGGACATCCTTTATTTAAGGATCAACAGAAGAAGCGGCCACGAAAAGAGTATTGCTACAACAGCATTCGAAAACACCTTGAGCACTTGTTTGCGCGCCAAGGCTTTGAGGAGAGTATCAATTTGTGGCGTAGACGTCAAAAGCTTACGGATACCTATTCGGATGTTTACGACGGAAGCATGTGGGAAGCGATTCGTGATCCTGACGGTGATTTCGCCAGCTACGTGGAGTTGCACGAGAAGTCTCTTCTTCTTACCCTGAATACGGATTGGTTTGGGCCCTTTGAAAACAGCTCATATTCATGTGGTGCCATATATTTGACCATCAATAATCGTCCTCGCACGGAGCGCTTCAAGAAAGAAAATGTTATTCTTGTCGGAATCATGCCCGGACCAAAGGAGCCATCGACATACGACATTAATAACTATCTTAAGCCTCTTGTTGATGAGCTGAACATTCTATACCAAGAAGGTATACTGATCACCACTGCAACTTCACCAACCGAAAAGCAACATGTACGCGCAGCTCTTCTGATGGTCGCTTGCGATATACCTGCAGCAAGGAAAGTGTCCGGTTTCCTAGGACACATGAGTCGCCGTGCCTGTTATAAGTGCGATAGAACTTTCGAAATCGTCGATGGCAGAGTGCAGCACTCGGGTTTTACCACTGCTTATAGCCAGCCGGATATGAAGGAAAACCGTGATGCTGCCAAAAAATGGCTTACGGCAACGACCAAGTCCGGTCAAGAAGAGTTCGAGAGGGAGTCTGGTGTACGATACTCACAGCTGCATGAGTTAGAGTATTTTGATTTGGTGGAACAGACAGTTGTTGATCCCATGCATAATTTGTTGCTTGGGACAACAAAGTACATGCTGGAACTTTGGGTCGAGCGTGGTGATATCACTGGTGAGGACTTAAGCACCATCAAGAACAAGGCCGCCGGAATCATAGTTCCACCAAACTTCGACATTTTGAAGGTGCAGAACATCTCGAGCACCGGCTTTTCGTACATGAAAGCTGCTGAATGGAAAAGTTGGTGCCTCGTCTACTCGCCGTTCTTGCTGTTTGGTTTGCTTGGAGACGCCATGTTCGCAAACTGGATGGACTTTGTCAATGCATGCCGTCTGCTATTCAAGCCATCACTTACCAAGAAAGATGTTGATGATGCCCAGGGCTGCTTGCTTAAATTCTGTGTGGAATTTGAGAAGCTCTACGGCGCTGATAAGGTCACGCCCAACATGCATATGCATATTCACGTTTGCGACACCATCCGTTCGTACGGTCCAGTTTACGCTTTCTGGCTTTTTTCGTTTGAGCGGTATAACGGAATGCTTGGATCCATTGAAACGAATCACAAAGACTCCTTTGAGTCAACATTCATGAAGCGCTTTATTGAACATACATTATCCACCAGTTTTATCAACTCACCCAGCTCGAAAATCCTTCTCAATGGGCACCAAAGAGAGTTTTTAACAGCTGTGGTGAATACTCCGCCTTCATCAACCATCACCACCCGCTTAAACTCGGCTGATGCATTCAATATCACCGAGTTTACTCTGACATCAACGCAGATCCACCATGCAACTGGCTCTGAAGCACTCCCCCCTGACGCTATTGCTGACCGATTTCGCCCGTACGACCTTGATAGCATACCGCGCTATTACAATGCTCTCAAAGATTTCTATACTATAACGTATTGTGATGGTGAGCCCGGTCGAATCAATGTAAATACGCATATCGACAAGTTCATGAAGCTATCTTTGCAAGGCTATCAGTACCAGTGTATTGAAGGGAGATCGATCCGCGGATCATATATCCAAGCAATTTTTGAGCAAAGCAACAGCAATGGAATATCCGCATTCCCTGGACAGGTGCAGTTCTACTTTCGCCATAAGCAGGTGATAAATGGCAACGAAGTAACGCATTACTTCGCCTTTGTACGCTGGTACCTGATCCATAAAAGCCGCCAGAATTTCGCCAACCAAGACATATTTCTGTGGAAGGACAAATTTGAAGATATCGACTTCCATTGTATACTCCCGCTTGCAAGGATTTATTCGCCTATTGCTATTGCCAAGTATCGATCTACGGTCCGTTCACAAGCATGCATAGTCGTTATCCCCATGGCGAAAAAAACCCTCACATAAAGCTCCGAAACAAATTTGTACTTGCGCTTTTAAAAAGCCCATGCCCAAGCCCTACCACCCTACCATGCTTGTTGTTTTTATTTTTAAAAATCATAATCGCTGGCGTACATCCAGTCCGGAAGAGTACTCGACGGTGGAGGAATGTCCACAGTTACATACTCTCTGTGTCCCTTGCGACTAATGAATTTGCCGTTCAATCGGCGACGAGTTTGCTTTTTCTCAAGCTCATCAAGGATTGCGTTCAACTATTTAGTAAGATTGTGTTAATTTTGTTCACTGACTCATTTAAGTACGCTACCTTCTTGCTGCGCCATCGTGGACGCTGTACATGGTATTCGTTTCTTCCATGTACGCTTTCATCGTCGGAAGTATACGCCTTATCGCGGACGACTAACGCGATCTCGGGAAGCGGCTCGTTATATTTCTGCACGATCTCATCCCGATACTCGATCAGCATAGCCTTTCTTTTATTATATTTCTATGGGTATACAGTCTCAGTATATGCTTCTGCTGGTATGAAGTACCACAAACCTTATTCTTGCGTCCAGCGCGTCGGACACCCTGATTGAACTTCTCGAGTTCCTCTGTGGTCTTCGTGGCGTAATCCTTCTTGTTCTGGAAATTTTTCGCCACCATGGTTCGCACTTTGCGAGAAAAGTTCTTGATATGCAAGAACCTATCAGCTTTTTCCAGCAGGTTTTCGCGCAGTTTGGCAGCGATAGCCTTGTTGTGCGGGTCCTTAAGATCCGTCTCAAAGTTATACGTATACTTTACAGGATCTTCCCTAATCAGCTTCTCATGCTCGAGATGCAGGACTGACTATTAGTCGACGTATTAGTAAGTAGCATAAGTACTTATATATATTCTACAAAAACATACGCTCAATTCAGGCTGTCTTCCGAGGCCGTCGTCATCATCACCTTGTGGCTGTGGTTGCGTTGTTGCAGGAGCCAATGTCGATACTGCAGCAGATTCCGCCAACACCTCCCGAACGCATTCCTTCATCATCACCTTGAGTGCGTCAGGCTGCAGGTGAGCCATCGACTGGCTACTTTCCTTCTGCAAACTCGCGATCCGCTGGCTTAACTGCTTTTGCATACGCGCAAGACCAGTGGCAGGATCCTGATTTTCGCTGCTGTTAAGAGACATGGTAAACTATAGGTTGTCGGGTTATTAATGACAGGTGAGCTGGTTAGATTAAATACTTGCTGCTATAGTAAAAGTGAATAAAGTATTGTGACCTATGAAGAGGACAAAGGTAAAAGTGTTGTCAACGTAGCTTCGATTTATACAACAAGCAACCTTCCGGTTTTGATCAGCGTTTCCATTTTAAGTGACATATTTTGGCATCCCCAAAACAAGGCACTATGACGCGCGGCTCTTCCACTCACACATTTTTTTTTTCGTTTGCTCACGGTAAAGCACTAAAACCTCCTCATCCAGATGCAATGATTAGCTTCTCCACGTAAGAGTACTAAAGTTACCTCTTTATATCTAACTGCTTTTTAACGATGATATGAGCCATGGCACTGTTGCTTGAGAGCTTCGTAATAGCGCGGAACATGAACGTCGCTTACGACATCTTAGTCATGGACAGAAGCAATGGGGCAGGTATGATTGTTCATGTATCATTTACAATAGCTAAGCATACAGTCACCAACGACTATTGCCTATAGCTCTGCCAGTATGTACCTTCGCAAACACTATGGGGCGTCATATCGATTTATGGTAAGGGACTTTTGTATCTGAAACTTGCAACCGTTTTGTATGGTGCTATGATCCGTGGATACCGGCCCAGCCTAGGTAAACTTATAAAATATATGATACTCACTCAAATCGCGAAACTAACGAACCGCTCTTATAGGATTTGAAGAACATCAGTTGTATAGAGAAACAGGTAGACCTTCAATCATCTCTTCTATATACCGTCTTGCTAACTAACTTTGCTCTGAACTTTTTTATAGGGTACATGGACACCATATGGTAAGTCACGTAGCTTTACACCAGAGTACCATGGAACTAACCAATATCTAATAGAGTTAATCCTGCTTTTCTGGCGCTGTACGCGTCGCCAAGCAAACGGCCTCTGGTACTTATATTTGTTATTCTTTGCGGAATATTTATACTAACAACTCGTCATTAGATATCAACACAAGGTTCCGCTAGCGCGGCAACTAGGTTCTGGTGGCGATGATTTAATCACCCCGGTTGATCAGAAATGGGTTGTGATTACTGGTCCGGCCATGTAGCTAAAGCCTAGTCCACCATAGAAAGTGATACAAAAAAAATAAATAAAGAGCACACATATTTGGAAGAAAACGATATTTATACATTGACTTCTTTTGGAGAGCTATAAGGTTTTCAGATCTAATAATAGAGATTTGTCTGCCTTTTCTGTTATGTTTTCAGACAGCTGAAAGCATGCTGAAAGTAGCTGAAATCCAGGTAATTCAGCAGCTGAAAGTGTGGCTGAAAGTTGCTGAAAGATTCTGAAATTTGCTGAAAGCCTGAATTTCAGCCAGCTTTCAGCCAGCTTTCAGATAGCTGAAATCCCTGATTTTTCGTAGTGCAGGTATAATCATGATATGACCTTGGATAACATCGGTAATAGGAAGTCCCATCCATGATAAGCATTTAATATAAATAGAGCGAACTCTTCATCAATAAAATACAGTTTTCTGAGTCTCGTTGACTTCTATTGTCCCTTTTCGATACTTGCTACTTTGCTCTTATCTCACGCTTTTTAGAAAAAATAATCCAGCGTTATGGAAATCGTCATCTGCTTCCTGGAAGTCGTCAATCAACTTCTTGGAAATCATCTGTTTGTTGGAGATCATCAATTGGCTTTTTGGAATTCTGATCCAGCAGATTGGGCATCAGCTTTATAACATTACACATCAGCAACAGTCATAATGTAATTTATTCACATAAAGCGAGACATTGCCAACAACCATTACTGGAACTGCTTGGTGCGTAGTTACCACTTTTATTAAAATACTACACTATTGTAGAAACCGAAATTTTAGATCTATGCGTCGTAGATCTTGAGCAAAGAGCTTGATTGTGATATCCATTCTTCGCATTCTCTTTTAGTGATGGTCCTGGATGCCTCAGTAATCCGATTCGCCAAATCGTCGTCTTCCGATATAGCGTTTACTCTTACGCGATGAATGAGACTACTCCACATGGATTTGGCTGGATTCAACGATACCAAGCTACTGGGGATATATACTGGGTAGAAGCCAGCATCCTTGATCACCTTGACCACCAATTCGCTGCGGTGCATATCTGTATCTTCCATGATGATTGCTATCCCGGTAGCTTCAGAATCCTTGAAAAACTTGACCAGATTCATCACAAACAGAAGAAAATGATGAGCTGAGGTCCAGATGGTTTTCTCGTGTGCCGTGAGCAACTTCTGAACATTCCGGGCCTTTTTCTTGTGATCAGAGAGCATTCCTTGCTGCGAAATTGCATGAAGTCCTTGAACCGTAATGCAGCAAAAGACATCGAACGGAAAAGTGTTACCAGCAGGAACTCTTTTGGGTAATTGAGACACAGGGTGAAGGCCGGTCTTGTAAATCCTGCACTCGTCAATGAATGCACAATTTTTGTTGTAATCGAAACCTTTTTGTGCGAGATAATCCACTAGCTTTCTGAATGCATTGTTGTCGAGTAGCTCTTCTTGATCCGGTGGTGGTATCGTAAGCCTGAAAGCAAGATTCATTTTGATGAAAGTTTGGACCGTGGTCTTGCTTACAGAGCTATCTACAAGTGATGTTAGTAATAGAACAGCGAAAGCTATAGCGACTGCCTTACAAACCTTTGAACTTCGCATTAAAATCTTCCATTACTGCAGTCATCGTAAAATAGAGATTTTGCTTGCTGACCAAAGTGACAAGATAATTGACTTGCTCATCAGTCAGTTTCGCCGATTTCAACCGATACCCTTTCACACGGACACCCGGGAGAACTTCTGGATTCTGTCGTCGTTCGAGATCAAACTGATAGGCTCTTGATTTACCAATTTTTGCATCCTTTGCTGCCCTATGTGTGTTCATGCCTTTGATCGTGCGCAAGTTCACAAATTTGGAAACGTCATCACGTTGGTAAAGAGTGGGACCCCAAATCAATTCTTGCTGCTTGGTCGTTTCGTATGAGTCACTTGAAACTGAATCCTGGTTACCGGGCTCAGATTGAGAAACAATATCAGAAACAACATCTTCCATTGCTTGAATCGGTGTTTCACGGTAATAGCCATCACCCAGTGCATAATAGTATACAGCGTGCTCCATGGTATTGAAAATTGAATAAGAAAATAGAATTAAAAGACACAAGAAAGTTAAAAAACATAAGAAACAGAAGCACTCTTATATATTATCCAGAGATTGCTTGACAATAGGTCATGTGCCACAAACTGTACACACTTTCTTTTAATCGGGTAATAGACTGTTGTACCAGTATGACACGTGAAGGAAATCGCAATTTACGACACTTGCTACGGTAAAGAATATGGTGAGATAAATCATATGTATTAGCTATGAATTATGTTTAACTCATAAACAAAACAATTTCGGTAAACTACAATTGCATCTTTGCCAAATCCTGAAGCTCATCCGACTCCGATGTCGAACCCTCGAATACCTTTGCTGCGTCTTCCATATCGTTGCAGCCCATGTCGTCGCTTTCGTCTTCTGTATCGACGCAGTCCATATCTTCGCCACGCGACATTAATCTCTCTGATTCAGCTGCTGCTATCCTTGCTGCTGTTGTTGCTGCTATTTCCAAGTCCATTTCCCTCCTTTGGTCCTTCATATACTTCTGGATATCGTCGAGAACAATACGCCTGGCAGTGGCAGGCGAAATCTTGACGCGTTGGGCAACTTGTCGATATGTATTCCTTGCAGGGTTGTATATGCGCAAAACCCTACTCCGGATTGTCTCCGTAATGATTGCGGGCTTTCGATGCTGGGTGGTGGCCAATAGGTTGTCGAACTGCTCCGTTTCATGCTCTGTCTCGAATCCAGCAATGCCGTACTCGGACATTTCATTCACCAAGATGTCTTTCTCCTTAAAGTAGGATTCCATCACTGCGTCCATGACTATTACGTAGATAATTGATGTTAATATTGTATAAACTATCTGCAATTCATTAAATCTATACTTTGGTTGGTCTTTTTCGATGACGTTTTCTTAACAACCCGCATGGTTGCCTTATTCTTTATGCTCCCCTTGCTACTCTTGCTCTTCCTGACGGTGTACTTTGTGTTTCCGTTAGTGCTCATTTTGTTATCTCGTTATGTTGATTGAATCCACCACACTTTCAATCACTTCCTTTTTATATATCTGTAAAGTACTCAATGTTACGCGAAAAGCTCATGCACTTAGATAACACTCCAGTGTAGTCAAGAACCAACAGCTGTAAAAACTTTCGCAGCAGAACGTAGTATATCTCACGGATAGCACAGTAGGCTTGGAATTAACACATAATCGATGACTAATATGAGACGTAATTGGATCAGATTGAGTATGAGTAACAGTAACTATGATGGAAGCGTATGAGTTAGATACAACACAAGTATCGAATGATACGAATAAGTCAATTGAATCAGTGTAAATACAAAAACAGTAACAACTACGAAAAGTAATTGGATCAGGCTGAGTATGAGTAACGGTAACCATGAAGGATTCGTGTGAGTTAGATCAAGCACGAGTATCGGCGGACACGATAAAGTCAATTGAATCAGTGTAAGCACAAGAATGATGACGAATATACGAAGTAATTGGATCAGAATGAGCATGAGTAACGGTAACCACAAAGGGCGCGTATTAGTTAGATCAAACACGAGTATTGGAGGACCCGATTAAGTCAATTGAATCACTGTAAACACAATAACAATAACGAATACGAGAAGTAATTAGATCCGAATGAGCATGAGCAACGGTAACCATGAAGGATTCATGTGAGTTAGATCAAACACGAATATCTTAAGATACGATAAAGTCAATTGAATCAGTGTGAGCACAAGAACGATGACGAATACGAAGCGTAATTGGATCAGATTGAGTATGAGTAACGGTAACCATGATAGACGTGTATGAGTCAGATACAACACGAGTATCGAACGATATGAATAATTCAGTTGAATCAATGTAAACGCAAGAACAATGACGAATCCAAAACGTAATTGGATCAGGTTGAGTATGAGTAACGGTAACCATGAAGGATTCATGTGGATTAGCTCAAGCACGAGTATCGAAGGACACGATAAAGTCAATTGAATCAGAGTAAACACAAGAATGATGACGAATACATGAAGTAATTGGATCAAAGTAAGCATGAGTAATGGTAACCATGAAGGATTCATGTGAATTAGCTCAAGCACGAATATTGGAGGACACGATAAAGTCAATTCAATCAGAGTAAACATAAGAACGATGACGAATACGAAAAGTAATTGGATCAAAGTGAGCATGAGTAACGGTAATCACAAAGGGTGCGAATGAGTTAGATTGAATATGGAGAACAAATGTCGCAATAAAGCCGAGTAAGTCAGCGCGAACATGAGTAACGGTAACATAGCCTACGAGTCTCAGAATTTTCACGGATGGATACACTCCGATAAGGAAAAAATAGGCACTGATTGGTTGGCTTCACGGATTTTGGGGGGAGGGGATATTTTCACGGATGGCGGACTTTGCGGATGAGTAGTTCACGTAGGGGTGACTTCTGTAAATTATGCATTTGTTAAACCTACCTTAAAACCAGTCTATGACATCTTTACGCACTAATCAGCTACAAATTGCCCTCCTTCTGATAAGACTTACTACATCGTACATGTGACAGAATGTCTAAAAATGTAGTATGGTGCATACTGTTTTGAATAGTGAAGAATTTTCAAATCCCGATGAAAAACTTCCAGATGTATAAACGCAACGAGAAGTTGGTATTTTCTAAAACGGCGCACAATATCTATTTTTTATGCTATAAAGAACAATTATTGTGCGGGAAATTGCATGAAAACAAAAACTGGAGAAGTTTAAAGGGTTCAAAGTTTTGTCGGAAAATGAAATTTAAGCAGAGGGGTCCTGGATTTCGAACAGGACATCTTATCCCGTAGGCGTACTTTAAGCTGTGTGTAACCATAATGACATTGTGTAACTATACTTCTCGATGCTGCGGTTGTGGCTGTCATTCTTCCCTTCTCTTTTCTTCTTTCAATATGCCACGAAGCAAGCGTTCCAAGGCAGCTCTTAAGAAGCTCCGTGATAAAGACGGAAACTACGTAAAAGATCCAACATCAGTGGAAGTAACCAGTTCAATTGACATTGCTGACGATTTCGCGATCTTGGGCGAACTTTCGGAAAGTGAGAGTGAAGAGCTATTGAAGGAGGCGTCATATCAGCCAAGCGCCCTTACCTGCCTTTCCGATACAACAGAGAAGACTTCCCGCGGAAAATACTGGGGTACTGGACGTACAACAAAATGGGACAAAAAGCGAAAGGCAGCAGAAATGGCCATAGGAAATATGTCAATTTCCAGTTTTTTCCCTCCTATCGCAACCCTCAACCCCACAGCAGCCGAAAATACGGTTACTGTGGAATCAGAGTCTCAGATGAACCCAGCCGATTTTGTTGATTCTGAAATCATTGATATGGTATTTCCATACGACAATGACATCGACGCAATGAAAGCCGCATACAAAGCCTTGGAGCCTATTGCTGATACCCACATGAATCAGACGCATCCAGCAAACAGTATGCCCGATTACGAACGATCTAAGTACAGAAGCGTCTACTGGTACTTCGGGTATCGCATCGCAGGCATGCGGACAATGAAGGCATCGCAAGAGGCAGCAGCCAAGGCATGGACGAAACCTTCGAAATATTACCGCCCATTATCGATCCGACTTTGGGCAAAGGAATACCTACAGTTTCAAAAAATATCGGAACACCAAAAAGGGAAGCATGCGAAAAGAGCTTCTCTTTTGAACGATGAAGACATCCAACTTGCTGCCAAGGATTTGATCCTAAACAGAAGGCAAACAAAGCGTACCTTGGGGGATATTGCCAAAGACCTAAACACAAAGGTTATACCTAACCTGATTGGAATGCCAGGCAATATCTCTCCTTCAGTTCTTCGAAACCATATGATTTCTTGGGGATATCGATATGCAAAGTATAAGAAAGACGTTTACTTCGACGGCCATGAACGCGCTGATGTTGTGGAATACCGCAAAGAATGGACAAAGCGCATGGTGGAGCGCAAGAAGTTGATGGAGGACTACGAAGGAGACGAAGAAGAGATAGTCAAGGCGCCGGTGATACCAAACGGTAAAAAGAAAATTGTGATAGTTACTCACGACGAGAGTACTTTCTACTCAAACGATGCGAAGGAAGACGTGTGGACGCATGAGGACGAATCCACTATCCGTAAAAAGTCAATTGGTGGATCCATTATGGTTAGTGAATTCCAGTGTCCTTGCCATGGAACAATGAGATCGAGAGCCTGGACATCACGTACCTTCAAGGAAGCCAACAGCCGTAACGGTTATTGGAAAGCCACTGATCTGTATACCCAACTGGTGGATGATGCAATCCCATTATTTGAACGGCTTCATGACGATTGCCAGGCGCTCTTTATCTTTGACCAGTCAAGCAACCATCGAGCGTATCCAGACGATGCTCTTTTGGTATCCCGAATGAACTTAGAAGATAAGGAAATTGCCAAGGATGCCCCAAGGCCCATGCGAAATGGCTGGATGATGTACAAAGGCAACGTCCTTTCACAGCCAATGTACTACAGCAAATTGGTGAGCGTTAGAGCAAACAGAGGAGGAACAAGAGAGGTCGAGCATTTCTATGCTAAAGGCGTCCGTACTGTCCTAAAAGAACGCAATCTTGGGCGCTTTAAAGAGTTTGAGGACCAAGGCAAGACATGGAAGGCAAAATGCGGCGAAAAAGAGCCACAAGATGAAGAAGGAAACTGCTGTCCGTATCATATGCTGTCACAGCAACCCGATTTCAATGGTCAAAAGACCATGCTTGAAGAAGTTGTGGTAGAGAAAGGTCACATTTTTGACCTGTACCCAAAATTTCACTGCGAAACCAACTGGATTGAACGCTACTGGGGAGCCGCAAAACTAATCGCACGTAGAGAATGTGACTATTCGTTGCCTGCATTGCGGAAGAACCTCAATGGCTTCCTTGATTCAATTTCGCCAGTGTATGACGATCCTGACAGCGAGGTTACCCCTACGAAGATCAGGCGCTTTTACAAGCGTTGCTGGAGATATATCCAGGCATACCATGACATTTCTGATGGAAAAGAAGCATATGACTCAGTCAAAAAGTTTACTACACGTACATATGCCTCACATCGCAGACCAGGTGTTTGCGACTAACATAATACAGTTGTCGGCACATTATTGATCCGCGGGGATTAAAAAATTTGAGGATTTCGAACAAAATAAAGTTTTTACGATTCAAAACAGTATGCACCATAAAACATAAAAGTATTCTATGATCAATAAAGTCTATATGCAATAAAGAATGTGAAACGAAAGAAACGAGGACGAGAAAATGAAAGAAAAAAATATGAAAAAGAACAGAGAATGTGTTTGTCTATGGATAGTATCGAGTGTATGGATGATAACCACTGCGTGTTGTATTTGTACGTGTTCGTGAATTACGATGTTGGCGAACTACTGCTAGGTATCGATCGGTATTGTTGCGCTCAAATGCGTTGTCGAATACTTGACGTTGGTTGGGCGGTAATATGTTTCGATATGCATCACGGTGCTGTTGTAGTTGACGTAATGATTCGCGGTATTGCTGAAGCACCTGCTGATGTTGTTGGTATGACAGGAGCAGAGATTCTTCAAGATTGCCCATGCGAGCCCACAAATCACCACCATCATCAAAAGTGCTTAATTCGTCAGCACTTTCAGCTGGTATAGCTGGTTGTTCGTTTTCATCGCCGTCATCGTCGCCAATCACAATGATATTATCAATATCATCATCGTCAACTACCCCTTCTTCTTCATCATCATCGTCCGAATTCTCCTCGTCGCCGTAATCGACCAGCGATACGCGATCATTATCGTCTTCATTCCCACTAAGGGCATCTTCACCTAAAGCAGGTAGTTCGGTTGCTGCTTCTACAAGTTCACGTGTAGTGTTATTCTTAGCACTGCGATACGCACCTTAATTCTATATTATTGCAAGTAATTAACCTACCTTCCTGGATAAAGATATCCACAATATCTGTAGGCAAGATATTTCCAGGGCGCGAATTAGGCTGCTGGTTACCGGGCTGCCAACGGGGAGGAAGTTGGATTAGGCGAAGTGGATACTCTCTATGCTATATGTATATAATGAATTAAGTTAGAAACAACACATATCGTGTTAATTTCTATCATGCAAACATACTCTCTTAATTTCCACATAAGGCGTAGTATGTTTACGATGAATGTAAACACTGCGGGCAGCGTAAAGTGCTGTTGTCTGTCTAGCAATGTTGTGGCGGCTGACCAAGTGTTTACACAGCATAAATTTGCTATCAACAAAGGATGGACAACCACAGGTCCAATACTCCAAAGATGGCATATACAGTGCATCTGCATCAGGGTTTTCACCGGAGTCTTGAAGTGTTTCGGTGTGGACTTGCCATGCCTTTGCGAACTTCCTCTCCCATTGTAAAGTTTGGCGTCGATTAATAATCTTTAACTCAAACTTTGCCCTGATCAGCGGAAGCTGTTGAGTTGTGATGATATATATCAACATATCAAGCCTAGGCCGAGGGAGATTCAAGAGAAAATCTCTTTTCAATACTCGCCATTGTGCTTCAATCATCATTGTTGTCTTGGCCATCGGAATGTGTGCGGGACGTGCACTGCGGGCCCATCGATGCCACCATAACTGCTTGTACCAGCAGTTGTACATGTACACCCACACGTCCGGGAGGTCGTGTTGGACGCAATAGTCGTACATTTCACGCCCGGCATTCATACGTATGGTGTCTGCAGACACATAGCCAACTAAACGCTACGTCAGCAACACTCATATGTACATAAGCCATACTTATGACGTACCACCTGGAAGAGGGATATGCAGATGTAAATGGTAATGCTTTCGGATCATGAACAGGATTTGCTCTCTGTTATCTGCATCAGGACAGAGCTTCCCACTACGATCTTCTGTTGGTAGAAATTGGGTCGAAACAAAAGGGAACTCGCGACGTGCAGCGTAAACATCATAATGAGGATCTCTGATCTTATTCTCATTCAGTCGCAACTTAACGGCGTGATCAATATGCCATAGGCACAGGCGCAACGAATCACGACCAAAGACTCCTTCAATGGCGTTTATCTGGCCCTGATCCTTATCCAAAAACAGAAACGTTGGTCGTAAACCATTGTTATGCAGACACCGGAAAAACCTATGGACAAATACCATTCTAGAAGGTCTCCTTACTGCATCTGTTACACGCGCATTATTGGCCCCACAAAGCATATATGCAATAGGGAAGCCACTCCCATTGAAATTTGCTACGACACCAAAAAGCTCATACCCCATCCGATTCGTCTTGAATGTTGAGTCGACATGGAACTCAATCACTTGTGGCGAGCATGCAGCGTTGAATAGCTCTGTAACAAATCCAACACCAGTAAATCCATTCATAGAGAGGTGGAAAATCTGTTTATTTCATTCACCATAAATATATATATACTACATACTGTATCTACCATTAGTGTAGCATAGTGATCATCGCGTATACAGCTACCGTTATGCACACATGGTTATCTTTCACATACCTTACGAATTCCGTTTATTCCACTCTCGATGTGCATGATTGCAGATGTGAGTTGATTGGCATCCAATTGATACCGATGCATGGTTGTTCTGGCCCACAGCGCATAGATCTATCATAATGTCAACGTATCAACATCACCGCATCCTATTTTACTTACCTGCGACTGGGTTACAGTTCCACTTGCATTCGGAAACTGGTGTACCATACGTCGGTACAGTCGTTGGGGTGCGTCGTCCTCGGCATTATCCACAACAAACTGCCGGACATCTTGTGGCATTTCCACGCGAACATTATTAAGAGGTTCATCGACAGGATGAGCCATTTGATGCTTGATCATCAGGTAAATAAACCCTCTTTCCCTGTCAATGAAACCGTATATCGTCCCACGGCAGTTGTACGTTGCCATCCGATGATGCAGGCGAACGCGATCTGCATCTGGTACTTGGCGCTGCACACTAGCATCCTGCCGACAGGCATACCGAAATGCAATCGCTGTTTGTAATCGCGTGTTACCAAGTGACCGAAAAGAGTACTGGTATCCATCGCGTTCTCCAATACGATGAACAACATAATCAAGCAACGCGCGATCACTGGTGATTTCCAGCATCGGACCGTCGATAAGAACATCAGATTCTTGTACATAAGAAACACCATCTAAACATACACATGAACTTTAAATACGCCTTTTCTCCTTTAATGGAGCCCATTACCGTCAGTTCCCGATGGAAGTTCGTCAATCAGGTCATCCAACGACAGTGCAAACTCGGATGCAGTACGTCCCCTATTGCTTTGTCTTCTTCTGCAAACAGCACACGTAGAAAAACTTTCGGTTCTCCCTCTGAAGAGGGAATTCATTCGAAAGCATCTACAATTTGAGCATCGTCGTAAATCTTCCATGGTAAATGTGAGGAGAAAGAGAATGTGTGGCTTACAAAAAAAAACCAAAAAAAAAATCATATCGGAAAATGAAATTAATGGGGGGTCTCATCCGTGAAAATTCTGAGACTGGTAGACAAACAGTAACGGTAGCCACAATAGGACTTTATGAACCTGAATGAACAATAGTAGCAAAGGACACGCTAAAGAACTTTAGACTGGAATGAACGCAAGTTGCACAGACCATCATGGGGAAAAGGGAAGCACATTAATCAGAAGTGGCACAGACCATCTTGAAAGCAAAGGAGTCAAAGTGGATCATAGTAGGATAATGGATATTGGAAACAAAAGGACCATAAAAAACACGTTGTCGTACAGAGCATAAGCAACAAGAGTGAACAAAAGATTTTTAAGTTACACATACGGTCTTTTAAAAGCAGGTATCGAAGTAATGGAAATGCCACAGACCATGTTTAAAACTAAAAAATATGAGAATGCAGAAGTTACACACCATAAATAAGGTCGAGTGAAGCAGAGTAAACATATAAGACTACAAAAACTCGTGAAACAGAAGAAGCATATGTAGTACAGGTTCTGCGGTGTTTTCATTTTCTTGACGCGTTAAAGTATCAATATTAAGTTTGTACTAATTTTTTTGAACGTGCTCTGTGCCCTTTCTGGCGAAAGCGTCCTCTGCGTATATTGTACTATTTGTGTGACTACGAACAATTTTGAACCCTTTGTGTGCAACATGATCT
>JALLLT010000112.1:0-32029 GCA_025266875.1 Fennellomyces sp. T-0311
TTTGTCTTTTCCACCTAAAAGAATTATGTATTAGTATATATATGTATTATAGCTAAGTAATTACTTACCAATGACAACATCTTCTGTTTTCAAATCTGATTCCAAAAGCATATAGATATTACCAAGGATACCAGCAATAGTAGGACGAGATAAGCCAGAGTATACAAAGATATGTGCAAGTGTAGATCCAGTACGCCAGCAGTAAAGAACCAAAAATACACTATGAAGATCAGACTTATACTCTGCAAAGAATGATCCTTTTAGGTATGATATGGTTTTGGGACCACTACCACCACACTTGTACTTCTTAGGACAAACACAGTGGTAGCCATCACGATCAAATGTACGCTGCATCACATGATTACCAGAGCAAAGCCTTTCAGCTGAGGGATCTCCAAAAACATGGAACTTATCAAGGTAACTATAGTAAAATTTTAGTATTTTATAAAAAAAAAGTATTATAGACACTTACTCAACAAGAGTTTTATAGGACTCCAAAATAGGCCAGAGCAAAAGTAAAGAGGGAATACGAACTGGAGGCATTGTCAATAGACAGAAAAGAGGAGAATAAAATGCAGTAAAGCTTATAAAAAAGTAAAGATAAATCGGAAAAAATGCGACAAAAACCCCGTCTCGAAAAAGTTGTCATTAATAGAACATGTTCAGGGAGACATTTTAGCCGCTTGAAATAAAAATTTTCGTGTTCCTGACGCGTAGCACTTTCGTTTGACACCCATTTCACTTCTCAAACATGTCGACACTCGATTTAACTCGCTCTCAAGCACCAATTAAAAGGGATGAATGGATCTCCTTTATTCGAGTTTATCGATATATGAAGCAGCTACAAGAAGCAGGTGTCTACCCCAAGAAGTTTGACTTCAGGAACCTGCTATGTGACGTCCTTGGAGTTGGAGACCAAACGGCTCGAACTATCATCAAGTATTCTAATGACGGGATTTTACCTGATGATTGCAAGAAATTAGGTCGGCCGGAAAAAGAGCTCGATGCTGATTATGTCAAGTCAATGCGCGATTTCGCCAACACCAATTGCAAAAGTGGCCAGCCTCTCACTGCGAAACGTATGCGACAGCACCTTCTTGGCAGCGGTTACGATGTGCCTGGGCTTACCGTCATGAGAAAAGATATGAAGAAGGCTGGTTTACGTTATGGAAAAGGAGCCCGCCAAAACATTCTGCATGATAGTGAGGAAGTAGTGGCGTATTGGCAGTAGTATGTCGAGCGCCGCCTGGCCAACCTAAACGCTGATGGATTACCAATAAGGCCCGAGATTTTCCTGGATGAATCCTATTGCCATCTGGATCACCACGCCAAACAAACATGGTTTGTTCCAGACGAAGAACCAGTGAAGGAATCCGGACGCAAGCCAATGCTGGTGATCTTCGGTGCTATTGCCGTACAAAATGTGGCCAGGCATCTTGTTGCCGAGATTGTTGAAGAGAATTTGCTCATCTGGCCAGTGAATGGGACGTGGCACATCCAATCCGCTGGCACTAAGCGTGGTCGTCCTGCAACAAGAAACACTGCGGAGAAGTGGGCTGATCTCCCAGAATGTGTCAAAGTTGCAAAGATCACGCCAGATTACCATGATTACCACGGCAACTTCAACTCAAGCTTGTTCGAGAAGCTCTTTGAAAGACTTTGCGACAAGTTGAAGAAGAAGTATGGCCAATGTGATGTTCATATGGATGGTGCAAAATACCATTTCCGTAAGATCAACCCGCAGCCAGCTTCACAGGCAAATGCTACCGAAATCCTGAAGTGGTATCGTGACAACCGGGTTTCGTTGCCAGAACCAAATGCAAACAATCGCGTAACCAGGGCAATGATGCTTCAGAAGCTCAGGAGTATACGCAATGAGTATCCGGCTAGTTATGCTGTTCATAACATTGCAAACAAGTACGGTCACAGGATTATGAAGACACCTCTGTACCATTGTGAACTTCAACCAATTGAGGGACTCTGGGGGATTGCCAAGCAGCAAGTGGCTTATAGCCCGGACCTTGAGAACAACGAGGTACAGCTTGCGCATCGTCTATATGAGCTTTTCGCAAAAGTTGAGGAACGTAGCCTTCTTTCCCTTTGGCAAAAGACAGTGAAGATATGTGTAGAGTATAGCGAAGCATAATTTTTAGATTGGTTCTTCATCTCCGAAATTTTTCAAAAAAATGAAATTAATTTTTTTTACTTTATATATAGACAGCTATACTTTTTTGCATTTTTTTAAAACAAGAACTAAAAATACAAAAATTTTACACAGTAAGCTATAATGTCCTTTTTTTTATTATTTGAAACGGATGTATATTGGTCCAGATATTGCAATTTTTCATCTTGTCACATTTTTTCCGATTTGTCGTTATACTCTTTATATATTTTTTTATACTATTGGAAAGTCATATGTAAATTATATTTATGCTGACTCATTTTGTTTTATGTAATAATGCTTACATATTTCTTTTTGATATATTTAGTAATGCTGACTAATTTTGTTTTATGTAATAGTGGATGGTATTCAAAATTCTATTCAGAATAAAATAAACGATGTAACACAAGGATGTGCTACGATTGCATAACCAGTTTATACAAAATGGTATTCAAAACGTTTATTTTATTTTATTACTATGGGTTATTCACCCCTACCATTGCCAATTCCTCCCCTTTACTCTGCCATTGCCCATTCACCCATGGCTCAAGGTATACTTTCCATATCTAGCTGATCTTCATCTCAGCAACACAAAAATTATGCAATCTGAAGATTACATGCAAGATCAGAGAACGTGCGGTATCGTTGGCTGGCAATGAGAGCTTCAATTGGTGGAGTCCTGATTGAACCGATCGCATACCCCATTCGCTTTTTCTATCTGAAAAGGTCAATGATACAGTAAAAAGAAAAGCAATCTTTAGTCGTTCTCAAGCATCCACCAAACTCTTCCGGTAGAGCTGTTTTTAGAAAGGTTTTTCAGACACCAAAGAAAAATTTCCAAAGCGGGGTTGGCCGATGGAACCAAATTGGGCAAGAAGTACGGAGGAACGAAACGATGCTCCGTACTGAGGTCAAAAGAGAAAAAGGAAATCCACTTCATCGAAAAAGGAATGTACATGTAACACATGTATTATGCAAGCGATTCGGCATACCTCTCGTATTTAGTAACTGAAAAGTGCGTGTCTTTACTCGTATCATCACTTGAAAAAGGTATTAAGCTGCGGACGATATCACATTAGTAAGATCTTATGAGTAAACGCTCGAGGTTTTTATTTTGGAAAGCGCTGTACAGTAAAAAAAGATATATATATACGGTATTATTTTTGAAGTAATATATACACATTTTTTTATCATGGATCATCTCAACCAATTACAAGCATACCGTCAGCAACAATGTAAACGTCGTCACCAGCAAGCGCAGCATAGACGCCGAGTATATATGTGATTGTTAGTTGGAATGGCAACAACGGCATTGCGTTCAATGAGCATGACAGTTGAAACGTATGCATACGTTGGATCGCCACACCACTTCTGGGCCGAACGACAAAACAAGGAGGCCAACTACCACTATTGGGCAGTTGAGCACCCCGGCCTTCAAGACGATGATAACCCAAGAGACAGCTACAAGGCTCACTACCGAATGAACAAGGCGACTTTTGAGTGGCTGGTAAACACTTTGTCATCTGATCCGTTATACCAGACCACTGCCATAAACGCAACGCCGGTGTATATGCAAGTTGCCTGTGTACTATGGCGATATGCAAACACACATCTTGGGTACCGCGCATTCAAGAACTTTTTTGGCTTGTCCCAAGGATCGTACCGTAACTTTACAAAAACTTTTGTGAAGGCCATGATCAATGTTTATGGTAGGTATATTCGCTGGCCCGCAACTGCACAAGAAGTCCAAGCAATTGCCGACGAATTTGCGAATGTACTGGTCCCAAGTGATCGGACTCATATAGTTCAGAGACCAAGGTTGACCAACGTTATCGGGGCAATGGATGGCAAGCTGGTTGTTATTCATAAACCCGCCCACAGTAATGTCGCTTACATGGATCGCAAGAACCATAACTCGATGAACCTACTGGCCGTCTGTGATGCGGATACGCGCATCTTATATGCCTTTCCTGGAGAATCAGGTAAAGTATATCATATTAGTATAAATGATATAAATATATCTTCACTAATTACTTTGTATAACTCTAGGCCGTGTTCATAATGCCAGAGTTTTTTCGAGAAGTTCGCTTGCAGAGGACCTCAAGAATAGACCTGAGGAAAAGTGTCCTAACGGATCTTATATCATTGCTGGTACGTACTAACATATTAATAGTGTATATTTATTCATATAGTATATTTATGTGTAGATTCTGCATATCCCCTTCGACCATATCTGATCACCCCATACGCAAAAGAAACCAGTGACCCGGCAGAGAAGTGATTCAATTTTATGCACTCATCGCAATGCATGCGAATTGAACACACCTTCTCTGGCCTTGTTGCGCGATGGCGTTTCTTGAAGCATTACCTGTACCAGCATTCCGAACTCGATCTTACGCTTACGATATACGTTTGCTGCATCTTACACAATATTTGTATCGACAGACCTGGCAACAATCTTCCTGCAAATATCGACGATGTTGACCAGACACTCAATGATTCAAGTCGTGTGACAGTCCAACAAGTCGACGCCCACCGTAATCCTGAAGGCGAAAACTCTGACTTGAGCAGCAACAGTAACGTAGACGACGATGACGATGACAATGCGAGCACGAGCAGTGAATTGCAGCGGCAATTGCAAGAACAAGCCAGCGTATTCCAACCGATGCAAGAACGAGAGTTTGTAGGCAGTTTTGAATCGATATTAGAACGAGACTTGCCAGACTCTCTTTCCAGGGAGGAAGCAGCGGATCTGTTAAGGCGTGGTAAAATCGCGCGAGATAGGCTTAAGGATGATCTCGAGGCTCGACGACGTAGATAGTACACATATGTATACATACTTTATAATTAGCAAGATATAAAATATAAATACTATTACTACAGTATCCAACAAGATGTAATTGGCATTATGCCGAGTAGCATTTGTATAGCAGGTAATCTGCATGAATTTAAAATGTTGTCACAATTCACGTCATCAACTATTTGTTTTTTTTTCTTTCAAGTTCTCCTACTTCCTTTCAAAAGTGCACACTTATTTCTGTCAAACGTACACACATATTTCTTGCTGTGTAGTCAGTCTGTACTCAGTATATGGGTAGAAGCTCTTTACTTCATAATTATGCAATGACACTCTTCGAATGAAGTTACTGAATGCATCTTGACAACTCATCATGATCTCGTACAGCTACGTACTCATATAACTTCTTTTTTTATCATAGACATAGATACGGAAAGTATTTTAATGACAAAAAAAGCGCGTTTATTCATCACTGTTATGCTCTTCTTCACCACCATCCCCATCAACTCGTCTTCTACCACTAAGTGCTGCAACTAAGCGAAGCATCCTTTCCTCTGAGGCAGCTTGGGCGCGGATCTTCTCCATCTCGATCTCCTTTACCATGCGCATTTGCTCCTGGAAGCGTCATTCGTCAGCGGCCTCGCGCGCATCATCCAGCTGCTTCTCTTGCTCGGTTATCTTATAAAGATTTATCGAGCCTCATGAACAGCATTTCACTGGAGCGCTCATGGCATTCCAGTAGCTCTTCCCAAAAGGTCTTACGTCGCTGTGCCGGCCGTTCCTGTGCTTGTACTTCAGTCTCGTCGCCGTCTGTACGTCTTCGAACCAAAGGGCCTTGACGACCAGAGTCAACCGTAAACCTTGCCTCGACACCTGCACTACCACCAAGATACGCGAACATAGCATCATACCAGGGTATCTTTCCCCAGCAGGGCCACCACCAACACCAGTAGAACCTCCGTCACGAATTCCTTGTACGTTGTTAGGAGCGATTCCCACTTCTTGCGAACTGATTCATTGGATCGGGATACAAAGGGGTTCTTCAAGTGGATCGCGGCGGCTATTCTTTCCCAAATCTTCCCCTTGCCACTTTTCCTATGGCACCGACAAGGCTCTTTCCTCTAATTGCTTCATCCGGATCAACTCATTGATTTCTTGAAGCGTCCATGGATGTCGGTTTGTTCCGGAATCACTGTCGCTGTCAGAGTCACGTCGCTGAATATGCTTTGCTCGATGTCATGCTGCGTCAAGCTCACCCATGATTGCTGTGTCGGCAGTGTCAGATGGGGAGGAGGCACAGACGAGGAACTTTCCCCAGGCGAGTAGTGTGGATACTGACGATCCTGTTGAAGCGAGCTTGGTTCGTCCCAAGATCCATTGGCAGGATATGAAAGTGACATCGAATGGACCAAGTGCTGTTGGGGAACCACTGGCGAAACGACAGCATTGGTTGATGGGGCTCCTTGTTGAGAGGGTACCGGTGCAGAAGAACCGATGAACCTTCATGGTTACCTTGAGAAGCAATGGGATAGACGTAGGGTATGAAGTTGTTGCGCATAGTAAGTAACGTAAAAATAATAATAACGTATGGTTTCTTTTATTTTTGGATCTTATTTATATTCTCTGACATCTGGAGCATCATCAATATATGGAATATAGTCTATATACCTCTTTTTCACAGCTAAACGGCTACTTTTGATCGATAACTGTTGACCTCTTGGATATCTTCACGAATTAGGAAATTTTGGTCGACCCAACGCCTCTCAAGCCATCCATTCGGATGACCAACAAATTAGGCTAGTCAATTTCTATTTTCGGACTTTCGTCCGGAAGAGTGTGGTGGTTGCTTGAGAACGACTTTTGTTGAACACGGTCAAATGATAAAAAAGGAAAAATAAGTCGATTCGGGCAAGGCATCTAAAAGAAGAGTACACACACTGGCGCGCTCACTCGATACCAGTCCAGTACTTCTCACTTCAATTACTAATCTATCGTTCTTCACTTTAATTATAATATGCTGAAATACTTAAGCTACTGTCCTTGTCAGTGTATCCATGGAAGCAAAAGGTATATAAGCCATACATTTGAACAGCGTAAATATTCAAGTACCATTCATCCATTTTTACTACTAAAACTTTCATGTTGCCCTTGATCCATTAACCATGCTTGCCAAGTGGCTTGCGACACCGCAAATGCAACCACAGGCGGAAAGCAACCCTTTGGGATTGGGTGTAAGTACTTGAAGGAAAAAAAAAGTGAAGAAACTTACATGCATTTATAGAACTTGACACTTCTTATATCGTTAGTTCAGAAACTCAACCATAAGGTAGATCGCCTAGGTGATGACATTTTGTCTTTGGACTCATCTTTCTCGCTTCTCTGTGAGGTGGTACTTTGTTGTTAGTTTTTAGTTTTTTTTTTCTCTGTATTTCACATATTTTTTTTATGTTTATATAACAGGTGGAAATGGAGTACCCTCCCCCCACCCCATAAATTTTTTTGGTTATGATGAATAAACACTATGTTGTGGGCGGAGAAACAATGTTTATAGGACTTGATTTTAGAGTTTATAGAGGGGGTAGTAAGGTTTATTTTCGTTTCAATTAGGAAACGTGGCACCAAGGCACCATTTATTTTATTTTATTCAGGGTGAATAACGAATTTTGAATACCATCCAGTAATTACATGCTTTTTTTATATATTTGGAAATATTTACACTTTCTTTCCATTTATATAGAATATTGGTGACAAATACTAATTTTTTTTGGTATATAAAGAATCCTTTTCCTTTTTTATATAATCTTTCTTAGGGTCCTCTCAAGCCTACAATTAATGCTGCAAAATGATGCCCAAATATGGTTACGACATCAGAATTACTAATTGCGGTAATAAAAAATGGTGGCTTAAAAAAAGAGGTTGGCACCTCTTTTTTTATGCGAAATTACCTTTTTCGGTTATGCTACAATGCCATAAATGATGAAGAAAAGATAGAAAGCTTTATTTTTTACAGGAACGCGCTCATTAGCCATTCTAGCATAACTGAAAAAGGTAATTTCGCATGAAAAAAAGAGGTGCCAACCTCTTTTTTTAAGCCACCATTTTTTATTACCGCAATTAGTAATTCTGATATCGTAACCATATTTGGGCATCATTTTGCAGCATTAATTGTAGGCTTGAGAGGACCCTTAGTCATTACTGCTTTTTACTTCCTGCCTAATAATAACTTACTTTTATATAGGATTTTTCCTTAATAAAACTTCTATTTATATACTTTTATAGTACTTCTGTTATAAAAAATACTTTCTTAATACTATTTTAGATACTTATCAATGCTCCTAAAGCTATTTATTACCATAATTAACAATAAGTGCTTATTTGAAGTGGTTAAAAAATTAAAAAAAAATAATAAAAAATAACAAATAAAAGTAAGTGTTGTATAGCAAAAAACTATCTGCGAGAATCGAACACTGAGCATGCTACACACAACGCCATACATACATCATTAGAGCACCTACAGTGGTGACTTTAAATCCCAAAATCTTTAAATTAAAGTCAGACTTTTTAAAGTCGCCAGTGTACAATGGTCGACTGTAAAGAAGAACTGTAATATTGAGTCTTTAAATTTTTAGCAAAAGTCTTTAATGTTGAAGACAATTTTTTAAAGTCTTTAAAAAAAAATTCTTGCTTCTCTTTATTTAACTTCAGAAACAAAATGAACACTCCTACTACCTCTGCGACCACCTCTTCTAACATGACCACCCTCGCTACTGTCACCATCTTGGACAATGTTTCAGATTCCAGTGACAATGGCAATGAGCGAAAGTCTCATATTCTTTGGAAAGAAGAAGAGGACAAAAGTTTGGTCAATGCATGGCTTCTTGCCTCCAAAAATAGTAAGACTAGGACTGACCAAAAGGCCATCACCTTCTGGAAGCAAATTTTGAATAAGTTCAATGTAAACAGCAACCCAAAGAGGCGCGACTAGAGAGCTCTTAAAAACCGTTGGGGCCTTATCTAGAGATTCGTCTCAAGATTCTTGGGCTGCTGGGACAGTGTCATCCGTGATACACCTAGTGGCAGCAATAAAAACGAGGATCAGAAAGTAATAAGTCATTGAAGACCAGTCAGTGTATACATAGCTAAAGTCCAACTTATGTAGTGTGCTCGTGCCTGTAAGCTTTTCCCAGTAAACCTTCCAGAAAACTAGGTGGGCTCCAAGACTTTCAAGCTGAAGCATTGCTGGGAAATCTTGCGCAACGAGCAGAAGTGGATGACTATCATCAACATGAAGAGCGACAAGGCGTCCGACTCTACGGACGAGGAAGAACGGCCAATCGGCCAAAAAAAAGCCAAAGCTGCTTATCTTAACAAGAAGTGAAGCCAGGGTGATGATGACGATGACGAGGAAACACAGATCCGCGCTAAGAAACGCGAGAAGCTGGAGGCTCAGCAAACCGCTGCTTTGCAGAAAAGCGCTGCTGCAGCACAAGAGTTGATCGAGCTGCAGAAGAAGCAGATGGCCCGCGAGATTATGTTTGCTGATGTCAGCAAGATGATGAAGCAAGCACGTCGTTGGGTTGAGCGCCAGCAAGCTGATTACATCTTGCAGGAAGAGCAGCAACAACAGCAACAGGGCCACAAATAATAAAAAATATATTTTTATCTTTAAATTACTCATACTCTTTTGATAAATGTTCTACAAGGTTCTTGCGTAAGCATATATGCATATGCTCATCATGTACTTCTTTCAGGCAAGATCGGTACATATAGTCTGTGCACGGTCCTCCACGTTCGTAAGAGGGCATAACAGAGTAGGTTTCGTTGGAATCATAGTCTTCCTCGACAGCTATACGACTCGGGTATTTTGTACGCTCGTTTTCAACAATCATGTTATGCAAAATTATGCACGTTTTCATGATGTTTGCTAGAATAGCCTTGCTCCATACACGTGCAGGCTGCCGAACAATGTTAAAGCATGCCTGTAAAACACCAAAGGCACGCTCGATATCCTTGCGGACAGACTCTTGCCTCTTGGCAAAATACTATATATAATTGTGATTTAGATTCCTTGTATAGGTCAAGTACAAGATGAATGATTACCTCTTCTTTCTCTTCCTGAGGTGCCGGGATTGTTTTCACCAGGGTCGACCCACGAAGGGTAGATGCCATCGGCTAGATAATACCCTTTGGTGTACTCATGGCCATTGATGGTGTAGTGAACAGATAGTGCACAGTTGTGCAACACATCGTCAAAGAGAGGGGATTTATGCAAGACATTAATGTCATTGCAGGAACCAGGAACACTGAAAAAGGAATGCCATATCCAAAGATCATGGGTGGCAACAGCTTCCAAGATAACAGTGGGCTTCTTTGCTTTCCTGGAATACATACCTTCCCAGCCTTTTGGGCAGTTTTTTCATTCCCAATGCATACAATCGAGTGACCCAAGCATTCCAGGGAAACCTCGTTGCTCATTAACTGCGAGCAGTGCTTTCAGGTCATCTTCATTTGGCGATCGAAGATACTTAGCATCGAAGCACTCAATAACACCAGTGCAAAAGTGCTGAAGTGATTCAGATGCTGTAGACGCACCCATCTTTAAGTATTCGTCAGTGGCATCGGCTGGCCCACCATATGCTATCATGCGCATTGCTGCAGTTCCTTTTGCATATGAGTGGAAGGACAATGTCCCCGTAGCATCAGGTCTTTGCTGAAAATATTCGTACTTGCTTTCCAGTTCGCGCATAACAGTAATGAAAAGCATGTGTCCCATACGAAAACGCCTTCGAAAGAATACTGCATCATAGCACGGATTGGGGGCGAAGTAGTCTTCCATGAGAATCCTTTCAAAAAGTGGCCTGTTATGATGGATCACTTTGCGTCGCTTCGTCGGGTGCCTTGATGTGTGTGCTTTAACACGGGCCATGTCGCGATCTTCCTCCTCGTAATGGGCTCGTCTTGTTTCAATCAACATGGAGCTTTGCAGCACGATGTTGTTGACGATGAATCGCGAAAGTTCTTGGTTGTTCATTTTAAATGTTGCGAGAGAAAGAATTTTTTTATTTCTTCAGCACTGGGTACTTTATTCAAGTGTATGACGTGTAAGTTGAAGTCTTTGTTAAAGTCTTTGTTTAAAGCTATGGCTGCAGAAATTAAGCTGTAACGCGTTAAAGTCTGACTTTAATCCCGAATTTGTAGTCAATTTTTTAAAGTCACTGCTGTGGATGCTCTTATACCACAAATTTGAATTTAAAAATTTTTGAAAATGTTCGATGAGGAGGATTATGTTTTCAATAAATACTACTTTATTTTATCAATGATGTTCTTTCTATATTTTTCTAGATGTTTAAAAACTCAAATCTTTTAAAAAAGCATGTGTTTTATAATTTAAATTTAAAGATATTTAATGAAAACATCTTATTTTTTTTAAAAAATATTTTTTATAAATTGCCTTCATCCTGCTGCGTCCTGGCACGTCCTAAAAATTTTAAACTCAAGCAGGACATGGGTAATTTTAAGCCAATTATTTATTGCCCTTGACAATAAATAACTCGTTATTTCTGGCCCGCGTCTTCACCTAAAAGTACAGAGCATTTCTTCAAGTAAATGCCGATGATAAAGGTAATCTGGGCTCTCGACTACATATATGCTGTTTATAGATTCGTTAAATGAGCCATGTGAGGCTTTGATGTTGGCATTCTCGCGTAGAAACCTTGGAGTTGTAAGTTACTGTACTTCCTCCTCTCCCCCCAATTTTTTTATAGCTATGGGCGAGAAAAGCAGCTATGCTAACTTTCAAGTATCTACGTAAATAAAATGGCGAAGGTAACAAAAATATAAGGTATCACTATGAACGAATTTTTTGATCGTCTAATATGTGCTTATAGCAAGGGGTGGATAACAAAAGGGCGTGATGTACCTTAGGTCAGTGGTCTAAAGGCGCATTACAAAGGGTACAGGAAAAGATGGATGTTATTTACAGGGTGCTGATAAAGACTTGATTACATCAGTCTTTATTAATTGAGTGTGCCTAATGGTGACAATGTGCAGAATGCCTTGGATCGAAATAAGATAGAAGCACATAAAGCAAGCCAAAGTGCGATCCTGGACAGAAGTGTATATGAAACTGAAGTTAATGTTACCAGGCATTGTATCCAATATGAACATAATCACTGATCATTATCTTGGAATGGCTATCTCTCACTTTCCTTTTTGATAAAACTCACTTCTGCAGATATATCTTCCGTATCAGGCTTACTGTCATAGACGTTGTCATGAATGTGTGTTAACAGCTATCATCTAGCTTATCATTATCCGCTGTGGACCAGCTCTATTATGATAGACATCATCTGTTCCCAATAATACCTCAACATGGCACGCATAATGTACATATAGACAATCATGATATGACTTTGGATAACGTCAGTAATAGGAAATCCCATCCACGATAAGCATTTAATATGGATAGAGCGAACTCTTCACCTTAAAAAATACAGTTTTCTGAGTCTCATTGGCTACCATTGTCCTTTTCGATACTCGATACTTCGGTCTTATCTCACTAGGAAAATATACATGATATATTTAGGTATCTATACGTAGTGATAAAGAAAAATACAGATTTGACAAGAGAAAGGGGAAAAAAGACTACCAAACAAGTAAAGGAAATTCTGAGAGATGGGAGGGGGGAGGAACTTATGAAAAAAAAGGTGACAAGAAAGATGGATTAGCAGAAAAACATAAAGGCATTATCAGATAACCAGTTTATAGACCTGTTCTCCATGGTCTGCTTCCAATCGAAGAACAACATAGCCTCGTGTTCAGTCATTGGGGGATGTTCGGCGTCATACTTCTTGATGGCTTCAATGATAATGCGCCTCCGGTTATACCATCTGGTATTCTTGAGGGACTTTCGCCATCTGGTACCATACGCGTCCTTCAACCATTGAATGGGCATCACGTTTGGAGGATACCCATCAAACCACTCACTCCACAACTGGGACAATTTCTTGGTGTTATGATTCATCGGAACCTGTGGTGGCTCAGGCGGTAGTGTCGCTGGCAGGGATGGTTGCGAAACAGAAGCAAGAGGTATGTACGGGAGTGTAACCGTGGCCGTCGTCAATGGAGTTTGCTGTCGTACTTGTTGTTGGGTTTGCCCACCCTGGTCATCTTGCTAATTTTGCGGGTGTGGTTGTGGTTGTGGTTGTGGTTGTGGTTGTGGTTGTGGTTGTGGTTGTGGTTGTGGTTGTGGTTGTGGTTGTGGTTGTGGTTGTGGTTGTGGTTGTGGCTGTTGTGGCTGTAGCTGCAGTTGCCCACCTTGGCCAAGGTTTAACGTCATTGTCAAGGGCACCTGACCAGAAGCAATGCTTGAAATCTGCTGAAGCAAGTTGTTGATATTGCTCACTTGTTCAGCTAGCCCAGACAATGCTTGTAACGGTGTTAAAACAGTGGACAAAAACTGAAACTGCTGATTCATAGCTGCGATGTGGGAGTTCAATGTCTGATTTTGCACCTCAAAGCGTGCATTAACCTGATGTGCCAAATCACTCAACTGACGTTGAATGACTGGCATGGCTCTTTGCAAAAGTAGTTCGGGTGGTTCAACATCAGTCTCCACTGCAGCTGTCACTTTACTAAAAAGTAATTCACAGTTAGCAAAATGAAGGTATAGTGCAATAACGAAATATACTTACCACTCAAAGGCCTTGTACAGGTCGTCTTGAAATAAGGAATTTCTTCACAAATAATGCTGGGGAAACTTCTTCTTCATCAGCACTGAGTCTTGCAAGAAAACAATACGAAGTTGTGCAAGTAGCTTGAGGAACATGTCGGCTGCACAAGATGGCTCTGCTACCCTTTTGTTGTCCAATTTTTCGCACCACTCGTCGACAAAGGGAAATACTTTCTTGACCAATTCTTCCGCATCCCCTTATTTCCTCCCGGTTGAGTTCGAAAAAAATTGATTTTTGGGGGGTGGGTGGGAGGAAATAACAGTTGGGTAGGCGATTTGGAGAAAAAAAATTTTCTTTTTCCATTTTACATCATGGTGTCATGAGCAAACAGATGGCCGGCAATTCAGTAAACGATCTCGCAACAAGCTTATCGTACTCACGGCGCGAAAAAGACGATTTCGTGTATAGGAAGGAAAAACGTACGAAACAACAAAAGGCTTTGCTGAGCGACTTTGAATAACAAACACGCATTCATCTGAAATCTCAAACAAGAAGCACTTCAATTCCGACGATTTACATTAGCATTGGACGTAATTGTGAAAGGAGATGGAAGGAGAAAGGTCATTGGGGTGACATGGGAAAGGGAACTGTGTAGCTATGTTACGCACTTACTTTGATAGAACCGTTTTCGTTTTCAAATGCATTCAGCAGCACTTTTCCTGTACGCGTACAGTAGCACGGTTTCATGCACAACAGTATCGGCGGCAACGATATGATGATGGACGAAAGGTGATGGAACCAGTGGACAACTCTTCTGGTATTGTCAGGTTACCTCGTTGGATTATCTTGTTGGATTACCTTGCTGAAGCAAACAGTTTCGTTCTTTTGATGGATCCATAGCAATATATGGTCATGGTGATATACCCTATGAACGTTCCGGCAGTATTAAGGCGTTTTGCTTCACAAGTTATCTATTAACGAAAAAAAAATACCAAGCTCAACCAATAACAACTTGGTTCGGTTGAATGGGGTTTGATATGGCGTCATAGATCATACTTTGAAGAAAGCAGCTCTATTTTTATCTAATGCATACCGAACAATAAAAACCACTTTGTGATTTCCTTCTGCGATTATGATAAACGATGTGTCCCATTGTGGCTGAGAAGAGGTATGCTTAATAGCGGTTTATGAAAAGTAAAGTAACCTTAGTTACTTCCAACTACTTTATCATGAACAACGAACTTTACAACGTTAACAACATTCGCTTCGCTCTCGGACATTCGACCGTACCTGGTGTTCTTGCAATGCATGTCGATCACCCAGTGCATGTTCATTCCAACGATTGGAGGAATTGTCTAACTCGCATCTCAGAATTATGTGGAAGTAAGTGGAACACGAAGCGCAAGACGAACAGCACTCCCGGTAGCAACAGCACTGTGCTGTATAGTGAGACTTTCAACTGCCACCGTGCTGGCCACTACTCGCCACAACGTTCAGTGAGAGTCGCGCAGAAGGACAGTAAGAAGTGCGGCTGTGAAGGTCGCTTGAAAGCTACGATTTTGAGTGAACAGCCTGAAGTTTGCGAAATTCGCCTTTTGAACGACCATACGAACCATGTTCCAGGAGATTCGTTTGATACCCGCACTCTTCCTTTGACGCGCAATAACGTCGAACGGATTGCCGAGCAGCTTCGCGTTACCAGCAACTGCCGTGATATCCACATCTCGGTTTTGCGTCAACTTGACGCAATGGACGGCCAAGAAACAGCGGGTCAGAGGAGAGTGAACTATGAAGACGTTTACAACCTCATGAACAAGGTATTTGGATAGTTTTGTGCACCGGTTGCAAAATCAAAAGATTATCTTATACTGACGATAAAAATATATAGCTTAAGACAGATCTTTTTCAGTTTGATAACGATGATATGATTTCAGCACATATATGGCTCAATGAACGCCTCGTGAACGAAAATTATATCATCTTCCGTGGCGATCCCTCGCAGTATACACAGAGCGTTGACACTTATTCGTTCGGCTTCCTTTCGCCAGTTCAACTTGCGCAGCTCCAGCACTCGCGTTCGGTTTGCATGGATGCTATGTATAAGATCACAGCTCGACTTGCGGATGTCATGTACAGCATTGTAATTCGCGACCCATATACAGGATGTGGTTATCCAGTCGCATATATGTTCACCAATGACTTGTCCTCTGGACCCATCCATCAGTGGTTACGTTTTCTCCGTGGATCATGCAACATGGACATCACCCATATGACGATCGATTGCAGCATTCCGGAGGTCAATGCCATCCAAGCAGTGTTTCCGGACGCAGCAATTCATTACTGTGGATTTCACGTTGCCCAAGCATGGGCTCGAAACCTGAAGAGCAAAGTACGATTGGATGGGTCGTATTCCGCTGATGAACTACAGGAGTATCGTTATGAGATACTGGGTGCATTGAAGCAGCTGTTGTTCGAAAAGAATATTGACCAGCTCTATCGTTCAATCCAGCAATTCCAAAGCGATTTTTATGACCAAGAAGAGTTTCAGGATTACTTCGAGACATGGTGGCTACCCGAAGAAAAGATTCGACGTTGGGCATATGCATATGCAGAACGTGACAGTAGACGTTTGATGACGAACAACTTTATCGAATCATGGCACAACCAACTGAAAACCGTGTACTTTAATCATCGGCGCAACAAGAGACTCGACCGTTTGTTTTTCATCCTTACACACGACGTCGAGTTCTACATGAAAAACGAACGCGAGCGGATCATGGCGTTGAATGGACGGATGGGGCCACTAGAGAACGAGCTGTCACGCCGTCGTCATTATGTTTCTCTTGTAGATCCTGAAGCTCTTGCATCGATGATCTGCAATCCGGAAGGTGAACATTATAGTAGCCCAATGGTTGGTATCTGGTCAGTCAAGTCGTTTGAGGCTCGATCATCTGAGGTTTATGATGTGGCTGTCAGCGATGATATGCTTATTTTATCTTGTACCTGTGACGATTACCAGCATAGAAATGCTCCCTGTAAGCACATGTATCTGTTGGAGAAATTCACAGGCATGCAACTTCTTTTTGAAGCAGAGCGGCATAATGCGATTGAGTTGGTTGCTTACGCAAACCCTGTCCAGGAAGGTGAGTTGCAAGATGCTGAAGCGATGGAGGATGTAAATGTGCAGGATCAATCCCTCCCAATTCCGAATCACACCGCAAACGATTTACAATTCGTCGAGCAATCAGTTGTAGCCCTTTACCACGATCGCGACCGGATACAACAGCTCAGCACGATTTCGCCAGAAGAGGCAGAGCGGTACGCCCAGCATGTTCGAACACTTGTACAGTTTCATGAAGAAATAATGCAGCGTCATTACCATGGTAGACGCTCTGGTACACAACGCCGCTAATCAGCAATCTCCTTTTTTCTTTTTCACTTTAAGCTTTTATAAATAAAATCTGTGCTTTCTATTTTCTCTGTACTAACCGTGCAACCATCTTATCTATCATAGGGGCACATCTTTTATGGGCGAGAACGCGTTAATTACAAAGTGGATTTTATTACCAGGCATGCATAAGACAAAGATAGTTCTGCTTGTTTCTGAATATAATCCATACAGCTATACCAAATTCTATCCAACCATACCAGGTCGTTGATTGACCACTATGTTTTTTCTGTAGACATGTACCTTGTGAAGCAAACCATCTTTATATTGGTGGGATATCCATAACGTAAATTATCACGGCCATGTATTGCTGTGGATCCATCAATGAAAAGAAACTGTATATGTCAACAGAAATCATCGAGCAATGTAAAAACGTTTGCCCAACGGTTCCATCATCTTTCGTCCATCATCATATCGTTGCCGCCGATACTGTTGTGCATGAAACCGTGCTACTGTACGCGTACAGGAAAAGTGCTGCTGAATGCATTTGAAAACGAAAACGGTTCTATCAAAGTAAGTGCGTAACATAGCTACACAGTTCCCTTTCCCATGTCACCCCAATGACCTTTCTCCTTCCATCTCCTTTCACAATTACGTCCAATGCTAATGTAAATCGTCGGAATTGAAGTGCTTCTTGTTTGAGATTTCAGATGAACGCGTGTTTGTTATTCAAAGTCGCTCAGCAAAGCCTTTTGTTGTTTCGTACGTTTTTCCTTCCTATACACGAAATCGTCTTTTTCGCGCCGTGAGTACGATAAGCTTGTTGCGAGATCGTTTACTGAATTGCCGGCCATCTGTTTGCTCATGACACCATGATGTAAAATGGAAAAAGAAAATTTTTTTTCTCCAAATCGCCTACCCAACTGTTATTTCCTCCCACCCACCCCCCAAAAATCAATTTTTTTCGAACTCAACCGGGAGGAAATAAGGGGATGCAATTCTTCCAGAGGGATCTCGGTCGCACGGAGAAGGTAAAACTGGCCAGCCTCTCTAGAAAAACCCGCCAGCGTTCTCAAGAACTCGTGTGGAAGATTGGTAAGATAGCTGGTGGTAAGAGAGCTTGAATTCCAGTGACTGGCACGACGAATTGCCGATTCTGCTGCACCATCAAGTTCTGCCATCCGGACACCGGCACCACGCATCGCATGCGTCTTTGCTTTGCTGTGAAGACCAACTGCTTCGAATGCTTCCTTGATGACTGCCAGATGCCGAGAGTAGCTGAGAGCTTTTGTGAGACTGCCGTCAGAAGACTTGATGAGCTTGTAGTCGTACCAGTCAGAGTTTCTGTCCATCCCAGGGAAGCGCTCCTTGTAATGCTGAAAGCGACTGAATAAGTAGCAAGCAAGCATCATATGCGCACATATATCAACTTTAACATTGCGTAAGCACCCAGCAACCTCGACCCGGCCGTTCTTGTTTGTCTTCCCCTGCTTGAGAATTATGACTAGGGCATGACATTCAGTGATTCCTTCATTTTCAAGGTGGACAGATTGGAGATCAGGAAACTTCAAACTGCGTATGCTTTCACCACGAAGCAAGCCATAGTGCTGTAAAAGAAAAGATACGCCGTTTTGCAAATGATGTTCTTGTCCTTGGTTCCAAAAATGGTTGATGACTAGTTCCATTTCGCGCCTTGTTGCGTATCCATCAGCAGCTGTGAAGGCGCCTCTATCGTCGTAATTCTCGCGCCTAATTCGGTTTTCCTCCTTGCATAGCCAATCTAGCAATGCTGAAACTGTTTTTCCACGTGGGCTTGGACGATAGAAGCCATCTATCAGACACTGTTCAGCCCAAAGGTCAACAATCGCAGCAGCATATGCTTCCACGGTTGCAAGGTTGACTGTCTTAATATGGCGATCGTTGGCATCGGTAGGTGGAGTATATGTAGTATCAGGAGCAGAGGAAGAGCTAGCAGCGCCTGGCGAAGTGGTGATGGAGGAGGAGAAGGTAGCAAAGGGATTGTCGAGTGGTGCTGTAGATGACTGACCGGCACTGGCAACCTCATCAAGGTCAGGAATATTGTCCTCATTGGTGTAAGGCCACGCAACTTCGAGATCTTTGTCTTTGGAATCTTCTTCGAAATCAACATCGGAATCGTGATCAACTTCGCGATCAACATTACCGACAGACGATTCAGCAGTAGTTGGCGTCTCAGCAGCGTCAGGTCGAAGAATACCAGCTAAAGGCATAGAAGCAGGTGAAGTGCGTGGTTCCGAAGGACTAGGAGCATCAGGCTGCTCTCTTTTCTTGCCTCGCGTGAGGTGCAGGCGGAATGCTACCTATATAACACTTTTAGTCAATTATCTGTTTATATAAGTTTTAAAGTACTAACCTCTTGCTTCAAGAAAAGATGAAGCTTAAGGTTGTCAGGATACTCGTCCTGACCTTGCTTGCGGCACCATTCCTTGAATTTCTTTTGACGACTTTTATACTGCTTGATTATGTTCAGTGGTCGTGCTTCTTGGGAAAGTCGAAATGTCTCAAGGGCTGCCATATCTCTTGCTCTTATGTACACCTGCTCCTCAGTCTCTTCCTCCTGAACAGGTTGCTGAATAGGCTGGAATGCTTGCTGTGTAGGTTGGGTTGCTTGTAACTGCTGTGCAGCTCAGAGGCAGGTCTGAGCTCAATTGCCTTGTTTGCTTCGTCTACCACTGCCTGCTCCACCCATGACAAAAAGAATAAAATAGAGTACATATAGATACAAAGTATTTGGATAAATAGTGGGCGTATTTATTAGAATTGGCAACTGATGTTCGATGTACTGACTCATAGTCCACTTTACTGATGGCCTCGCATACTGACTCATAGTTCACTTTCCTAATGGACATGCATAGTGACTCACTCGACCCTCCAACTGACCGACCGACTGACCCCCCAGAAAAAATTATTATTTTCACGTCCCACTTAAGCGCAGAACGCGGGTCCAGAACGCACTGCTTAACTTACAAAATAATTCCTTTTTATTATTGAAAAAGGTTTATCAAGTATGAAACCTATACTATCTGAAAGAACATAAAAAATAGTATATAAAGTAATTTAATATAAAGCTTTTATATAATAGTAAGTTGTAAAAAAATTACAAAGTTTTTCATTTTTTCTCATTTTGGCCTAAATTTATTAGGTTACACAATAATTTTTAATTTTTTTCTGGTTTCGCAGCATTTGGTTTACTATATAGAATAATTTTTTCCCTTTTATATTACTATTTATAGTAATATTATATATATGGGTGCTCTCATTATGCTCCGAACAGAGAACTCCATTTCCAAAATTGATGATGGGAAATATTTTTTCCATTCCACCTTCCAAAATTAGGCTTCGCGGATGTCTCCTACTTTGGTAACTGCTTCTCGGTGGAAATACCACTGCGAAGACTCGCTTGGATCGATATAAAAGGAAACTGTCACTTCTTCTGTGCTTTAAAAACACAATCAGAGTATTACAAAATATATGCCTCTTGTTTCTCATTGTCTCTCTATCTTCTTCTACTTTTTTTTTTATTAGAGAGTTTTAGGACTTTGCAAAATTGAGATTTTACAAACTTCAATTGGAAACTGGTGTAACTTGAGTGGGGTGTCACTGTGCGATTTTGCAAAACATTTTGAAAAATCGAGGTTCTGAAAAAGAATGACGGGTTATTTAACCGGTCCAATGAGAATGCCCCTTGTTATCTTGACAAACTACCTGACAGCTCAGCTCTTTTCTTGCACTACAAAAAAAAAGATGGTCCAGCCCTTCCTTCACTTGCATCTTTTACTTCTTTATCCCTGCGGAAAATGAATCACAACTTCGAAATTATTGACGAAACTGAACAATACGTTCACATGCAGCATGCTAAAGATGCCACCACAGAAGCAGCTGCACGTCAAAGGCGCAACAGCGAGATCATGTCTGAAGTATGTCAAATTTATGCAAAGTAAACGCAACTTGTTATTCACAAATTATTTTGTATTATACGTATAGGCTACTGCCCATATACAAGAATTTGTGCCTGTTAAAGACGATACCAGATTTGACGAAGAGAGTGTGACCCCGGTTGCCCAAGCATATGCGAAAGTAACTAAGGGCAAGAAGCAGAACAAGAAGAAGGTGACCAAAAATGATGAGGCGAAGACGAATATAACTGCGTCCGAAGCACTTGACGATTTGATCTTAAACCATGTGCTTAACGTCCAGCCTTTTGTACAAAAGTACAGGGACGTAGGACCAGCATGGCTTGAAGTGGCCGAAAGAGTCAACAAGGATGCAGTGAAGTACATAAAGAATGGACTCATCACTGAGAAGGAAATTACTGATGTATATTGCAAACGCCGGTTCAATGCTTTGAAGAATAACAACATGCCTCATCTCAAATGCTTGGCTAGGTCCTCTGGACTTGGCGGTATTCAGCCTTCACCTTTCGAAGAGAAGGTTATAAGTCTCATTCAAATGGTATGTATAGCATCAATAACGAGTGCATCTACAATATTTTACAAGCAAGAAGAAATAATACAATTGCATAGGTGAACGATCAGAAGGCGAAGGTGGATTATGAGAAGGCAGTAAAGGAGAAAAAACAGGAGCGCAAACATCAGGCAGAGAAGGAGATGATAGCCGCCTCACTTATTCGTCGTCAGCAAGACTATGAAGAGGGTAGCAGCAGCAGCAATGCTAACTCTTCTGCTCTTAAAAAAAAGAAGGGCAGTTCAAGAAATATGGCTGATGGTGCCCTTGCAGAAGAAATCAAGGAGCTTGCCGAACTGCGCAAAACACACCGCCAACACGTTGAGAACGCAAAGGCAATGCAAGACAAGGTTGACAGCCTGGAAGCTGCAGTTGCACGCCTAGACAGCATTGTGGAAAGGCAAGATGAGGCAATCCAATACCTTTTCAACGCCTTGTACCCTCCACAACAACAATAGTATATGTAAAAATAAAATCATAAATATGTTGAAATAACTATTCGTATTAGAATTAATTATTACGTTGACGGAATGCTTGATTTGCTCCACTAAGATACTCTTCTAGAGTGGGAGGTTGGATACAGAAGTATTTTGCTGATTGCCCTCCTCCCAAGCATACGTTTATGTTCTTGAACAAGACGGCAATAGGATAGTACATCCCAACTGGGCTCAACAATATCTTTTGGTTCTTTGCGTAGTCAACAAATCCAAAAAGATTGAGTGTTCTTCCGAATTCCCATTCAACCGAGATTCTGATTTTTGACATCTGTTGGTTCCGAATGGATTCAGGGCTAGTACGATCATCTACGGTGCTCGTTTAAGTATTGAACCATAATATGCTTATTATACATTTATAAAATTAAATACCTCGAGGAACACGGTGAGGCGAACCCAAGTTTGGGTGTTGACGGTATGCAAGATCACCATACACTATGTATCGCGATCCATTATCAAAACTCAATAAGCTCTCGAAGCGCTCAAGCAGACGAGATTCAGTTAGAAGATACCCATCATGGTGAGCACCACAAACTGGGCCATAAAGACATGCTGTTATACCATCAGGCGTGGTAAGAGCTTGAAATTTTAGCGCGTGCTTATGCTGTAAAATAAATTACATACATATTCCGTTGTTAGCAACCTTATGCTGTATAAATATGGATGTCAGTTGCATGCTTACTTTGTGCCTATTGAACAATAACTCCTGATCCTCAATTGGCTTACAGATGCCTCTAACCATACCGTCAAGAAAGCCAATGCAATTCTGAATTGGTGCTCCTTCAAAATATGAGCATCGGTTATTCATGTTCTATAATAGCCACTTCTCTTTATGTATATATAATTATACCTTTGCCGTGGATAGCATTCGCGAATCGAGAAAGCTTCTGCGGTGTGAATTGGCTCTCGGCAAATTCCAACAATCCACCGTACTTGTCGTAGAGGTAATCGATAACGCCATTGAAGATGATGCAAAGGGCAGTCTCTGACCGATCAAACAGGTCGTCCATGTCACAGTAACGTTGCGGATATGCTAGTCGACGCAGACAAATTGCCATTGCTTCTTCTGTTGGGACTCGAAAACAAGAATGGATGCTATCTTCATTGAAAATGAGAGATGGCGGTAGCTCCATTACTTCAATGATTATTCTGATCTGTTGATCCACTCAGAAGTTAATATTTGAAGGAAGTTAACAACTTGAGAACTAGCTCAAGATTTCTGTTTTTACGTACCTGTGCCTTTGTAAAGCGAAACTTTTTGAGACACTTTTCGTCCGTAATGCTGTCTAAGTTGAATGCCTTTCTTGGTTCTCTCGCAGCGAACTGTCTATAAATACTGCGCGCCAACAGAGTTTCAAGATTGACAAGGTTCTGGTCAAGAATCTCAGCATAGGTTGACATGGTTGAATATATAAAAAATGGAAGAGAAAGAGGTGAAAAAAGTCAACTACAATATGACAACTGCTATTGTGCTTTTAGTAGATAAGCCTCTTCTGTGCAACTGTTCTTTCTTTATTTGTAGCAGCAGAGCCTGCCTCTTTCAAATCCAGATAACACACTGTAAATGGCAGGTAACACATTAAAATTCAATTTTGCAAAGTCCTAAAACCCTCTATTATCAACATTTCTTTACCATGAACAACAACAGCATTCCACTGCCAATTCTCACCCAACGTCCCAGACGTAATAATGCTGCAGAAAGAAGACGCCGTCGAGCAGCATTTATGCAACGGCTGACAGAACTTATTGCGCCTTCAGTATAGGCTATCCGCTTTATTGATGCGAGCATTGTCGCAGCTTTTGCAAGCTCGCCTCACCACTTTCGTGCAGCAAAAGTTAGCCGAATGCATGGTGCGCAATTCTGGACGTTGACGCATCCAAACCTGAACGACGACGATGGCTATGACAGTTACAGATGGCATTACCGCATGAAGAAATCAACTTTGGAATGGCTTATCAGTACTTTGTCAACACATGACGCATTTGCCTCAGACTCTCCTAGAATGACCCCAGTATACATTCAAGTCTGCTGTGCGATGTGGCGTTTTGCAAACACACATGTTGGATACCGCATGTTTGAAACGCAATTTGGTTTAAGCCAAGGGTCGTATCATAACTTCACGATGCGATTCCTAAATGCCATCTGCGACGTTCACCGGCGACAGATCAGATGGCCAAGCACACCACAAGAAGTACAGCAAGCAGCACAAGCCTTTTCGGCACCTACTGGACTGCCGAGCACCCACGATGCAGGCAGAAGGCTACAGGGAGCGATCGGGGCTATGGATGGCAAACTCATCGTCATCCACAAGCCTACTAGTAACGGACAGCGCTTTTGGGATCGTAAATTACACCATTCGATCAATTTACTTGCTGTTTGTACTACTGATGGAAGATTCTCGTATATAGAAGCTGGTCAATCAGGTATTGTCAACTACATATTGAAATATCGATATATTACTCAGTCTAATGTATTTTCAAATCAATCTATAAGGTCGAACCCATGATGCACGTACGTTTGCCAATAGCTCTCTTAATACGAAGCTATTGAATGAAACTGAACAATGGTGCCCAGACGGAAGTTATATCCTTGCCGGTTAGTACTTCGACCATTCTATATCTTGATGAATATTACTAACATGAAGTTCCCCAAACTTGAAAGACTCTGCGTATCCACTACAACCAACGATAATGGTGCCTTATTCACGAACAACAACAAGCCTTGCCGAGAAAAAATTCAACTTCGTTCACTCTTCGATGCGTATGGCCATTGAACGAGCCTTTGGTTGCCTTGTTTCCCGTTGGAGATTCCTACGCCATTACCTTTATCTTAAGGATCATGAGCGATTGACATTGGCGATATACGCATGTTGTATATTGCACAACATCTGCATCGAATGGCACGACCTTCATTCAAACGAACTTTTTCCATTGAATACAGAAGAAGACGAAGGTACGACCGGCCGCATTGCTCTAATCGGTTCAGGACACCAACGTGGCATCGGAGACACTGCATCACTGCGTCAACAAGGTGTTGTAGTACGTGACAGATTAAGATATGAGTTGTATGAAGCCAGTCGTAGATTGTAGTAAAATAAAACAAACATTACAAAAAAAATAAGTGGAAGTTAAGCAAAATCATTCATTGATCTTCATTATTGTCGACCTGCTCTTCTTCAGTACTGCTTGTGCTTGTATTGTTTTGCCCGCCACTGTTGCCAGGGCGACCAAAAAGTTCCCTCAATGTCTGAAGATATTCGGAATGGCGTCGGTTTTCTGCTGCCTCAAAATCGCGCGCATGGCGGTCCTCTGCCTCCTCAAACTGTTCGAAAGCCTCGCCAATACTAGCAATTAGGCGGTCCATCTGCTTGTTTGCATTCTCGAGGACCTGCTCTTAAAATGCAGTGGTTAGGCGTCGTTGCGCTGGCCGCTCGTTGCCGTCATCTTCGTCATTGCGTTGTTGGTTTCGAACAAGGCCATTGATAGAGTCCATGGTGGTTGGTGGAACAACAGCTGGATCGCTGCCAACGATACTATCCATGACGTTATAATACTCCCATCGCTCTTGACCAGGAGGGCCATTCGTGCCAGTCTGGTCTTGCACCACGGTCCGGACATCACGGTAGATGTCTACCAAGTCACCCCACTTTTTTTGCAAGGCTTCCTTTGAGCGGCCCACAGGATCAGTCTGTGCATACACCTGCTCGATCTGGTCCCAGATGGCTCCCTTGGCTCGCGTTTCGATCGTGGTTATAAGTGCGTCATATCTAGCACTGACAGCATCTATCAATGCTTCGATATGGCCATCTTCCCATCTGCGATTGGGTGCTCTCGCAGCAGAAGCAGAAATGCTTGATGATGGTAATGCTTCTGCAGGCTGTTGTTGCTGCTGAGGTTGAGGTTGTTGCTGCTGCTCTTGCTGCTCCTGACGAGGATTCCACATCACAATGTTGAAGGTGGGATTGCTGTTGTTGTTACGCATGTTAAAGATCACAAAAAAGTTCAAAGAGATGGATTAAAATAACTTTATTCGACATTATCATAGCTCTACACCTTTTATATGCAATCGGGCATGTTAATGCTTAAGGAAAAGAGAAAAAAAAACGCATATTCATTCATCGATTTGGTTGATGTACAGAAAAGGAAAGTCCCTCTGTTCGGTGCGCCTTTTTGGATGATCTGACCGGAGAGGACTTTAAAATAGTTTGAATCCATTTTCGTCTCTCTGTTCGGAGCAAAATGAGAGCACCCTATATATATATATATATACTTTGTCGGTTATATTTTATATAATCCCTTGTCATCACATATATTTACCACGGTACTACATATGAAAGAGAATTAAGATCATACTTGCATAGTGACAATAAGGTGCTTTAGATTCCAGCGTATCTGATGTGTACATTGTGATATTCTCAAATAAGATCAGACGTGAAAGTGCGAGACCGAATTAAAGATGTTTTTATTGATGACAAACTACTCAGATATTTGTATTGTTGAAGCGGTCGGGATGAACGCTTCTTGGTGATGTTCCGAATCCATGTTTAGGCGGCGATATAAGACGAGCGTCCTGTTAAGTAACTTATCCATGTTTTGGGTAAACTCGATGAGTCCTTTGATGTCCTTATCTAGATCAAAGTAGTTTTGGACAGATGTTGGCAGAAACTGGACCAATGGATGACGTACGGTTGGTGCCGTCAAAAGAACGAATAGAATGGATATGTCTGAGACTGAAACAAGAAGGCATTCTCTGTGGGAAGGTGTAGGATACGACATTACCCCCCGCCAGACAAGACAACCGTGTGAAAAGATTGTGTAGATCCCTACATTTGTGGACAAAACAGCATGTGAAATGACTAGAAAAACCCAGAAAAACCCAGTGGGAGAAAAAAATGATGGGATAAAAAAGTCATGCTAAACGCGTTAAGTACTGGAGGCAGTGTTGGCGGCAACATGTTTGCGCTTGGACGAGCGTGTTTCTATACGACTGTGGATAGGAGCCGTGAAAGAGCTGCTTGCTCGCGATTGGGTACTGGTAGCTTCAGTACGTGGACGTTTGATAGTGAAATTAGGAGCAGTCGCACGTCGACTCCAATATTGTTGGATGAGATCCAAGCTATTGAAATGATCGGTCGGTTCCCAAGTGTCCTCTTCAGGGTCATCATATCCCTTCCAACGTACCCGGTATAGGTATTGGTTCTTGTCATCAAGTTTGTGATCCACGACTGCAAGAATCTCGTATGTGTCTTCGGACTGTACAGTAGTATCCGGTGAGATGGACTTCATATGCAAAGGTGGAACGTTTCTTGAGAGCAATTCACCAGTGGTATCGGAAAGAACATAACTACCTCCTTTGGTAAGACCGTAGACAGTGTAAGGGCCCACATAACGAGGATCGGTCTTAGCCGCTCGTGCAATGTTCTTGATTATGACCTTACTGCCGATAGGAAAGCCGTTAATAATGCGGTTCTGACTGTCAAACTTACTCTTTTCCAGAGCTCGTACGGCATTCATGCGTGCACTGAGAGCTGGAATAACGACTTTTTCCCAGTTGGTGATGTGTTGCATCAAAGCCTTGGTATCCTGCGAAGACGAAGAGGCCGTACCGAGCTGAACACCAGTATAATCCTGAAAGCCATTAGGTTTCCGACCAAGCATCACACTGAAAGGACGAGAACTATGGATTCGTGTGTGACGACAATTCATGGCAAGCTGTGCGCTACCGACGAACATATCCCACTCCGTAGCTTTGCCTTGTAAACGTTTGATGATGGTTTGTTTTGCAATGCCCACAGCCTTCTCGGCAGCACCGTTGCCACGTGGATGGTATTTGGATGATAACCGTAGTTCATATCCTGAGGCTTTAGCAAGAAGCTTGCATAAGGAATTGTGGAATTCCGTACCCCAATCATGCGTAAGGACCATAGGATAGCCCAGCAAAGAGAAAACATCAACCAAGGTGTGCGCGATAGTAGAAGTGTATTTGTCAGGTATGGCTCAAAGAACCACGAAACGTGTGAAAATGTCCAGCATAACAAGTAGATAAGAATTCCCGCTGTCAGAGACGGTGTCAAACGAACCTAGGTCAATAGCCCAGTGGTCACCAGGTCTGTTAGCAATCACATGTTTTAAAGGATGGTAACCGTGTTTCCCAATTAGGGCTCTAAACGGGCCATGCCCGACGGGCATCGGGCCAGTTCAGCCGGGCCACACCTGTGGCCCGTGGCCCGTCGGGCCCAACGAAACGGGCCATGTCTTTTGCCCGAACCCAAAATTACAAGAGCCCAAATTAAAGTGGCCCGCCCGATGAAATCTACAATGTAAACGATCTTAATGCAGCAATGACTAATGTAGAAGTGAAATGGGGTTCTGCCTTGTGGTTATCGTATATAAGGTTTGGGCAAAAGTCATCTTTATTGTATTAGATCATGTAATCGCTATCTTGCACACACTTTTTTGAAACAGCAGAACTTCTGCAAGCAACAAAGGAAGACCAAGAAGTACAAAAAGCCAAAGCGACACAGTGAGACAAACCAGCAATTCGACATCGCAAATGGCGTAGGAATGCATCCTGCTTTGCATTTTTTCAGCAACGTTTTTTCTCTCGATGCCCGTCAAATGGAATTCAGGTCGACCATATTGCTTCAGAACGAATTTTTAATCACCACATACAGTACTACTCGACCATATTTATTTTCCATACAACTGAATTTTACCATATGACTCAGCTTTGTTTTACCGGCACTCCATTCCATTTCGACATTGTGCATCCCAATCAAAAAAGGGTGGCTGCGTACATACTGTAATGGTGCATACACAGCCACCCTTATTGTTTTTCAAATAGGTACACTTTTTCAAGCGCACTACTCAAGATGAAGAAGGATGCTTGTCGTAGCTCTTTTTTCTTTATCCAATGGTTTTCTGCGAAGCACCACCTTTAGTAAGCCAAAGGTTGGTTTTTTTCGGTAATAAAGCGTCTGTATGGTCGAGACACTTTTCAATCACTATTGTTATCCTTTTTTTTCGTGTAATAAAGCTATCATTATACTGATCCACTTTATCTTCGCGTTCTACTTCTGCTTACACAATGCCAGCTGGAAATTATCTTTGCTTGAACACATAGCCCTTTCACACTAATACCGGTCCTATCCAAGTTCTAAGACATTTGCGGATTAGCGTGCTGCAGGCAGTTTGAATAGTGCTAATTGACGTAGCAGCCTTTCATTGTCGCAACTTGGCCCATCAACACCAATCATTGTGTAACCGGATCATTGTAGAAACTGCTCAACCTTTTGACAAATCTTTCCATATTAAAGATGTATACTTAGTTGATTAATCTTTATTTGCAATACACGGTTTTGATAGAATCAAATTACATATATAACAAGGGCCATTTAGATGGACGTTTCATAAAGAAAATACATATGCTTCACATTCGGGCACTCGGTCGGGCCAGTGGCCCGACGGGCGGGCCGCTATATAGGACCGTGCCCGTTCGGGCACCCACCTTCATACAGCTTTCCTGGCCCGATGCCCGAAAATGCCGGGCCAAAACGGGCGGTCCACGGGCCTGCCCGCCCGTATTTAGAGCCCTATTCCCAATGTTAAAGCGTTGGCAATCGGGGCATTTGGCCACTGTATTAGAGCATCTCCAGCGGATTCGCTAAATTTTTGCTAAATTTGTTGAGCGCCAGTTTTAGTTTTGCACCTAGTAGCACGTTGGCCTCCGCCTTAATTTCACGTTCAAAAAATTCTTGTTGTCGGGTAGTTTTCCCGCAACAATAACTGCTCGCAACAGAACAAAAACCTGTCGGGCCCCAAAATACAGTAGATATCAAACCCAGGAACCTGGGCATCACCATCATATTTGTTTGTTTCCATAATATTTCTACTATGCCATCGTTATCTCTCGAGCAGCTTCTCCTCCTCCACGGCGCCCTTTGTAAACCTGTGAACCTGAGAACCAACTCGGAAAATGGCATCGTGGCAAGTGATGACCTCGAAGTAATCGAGATCCTTGGCTCCAGCATGGATCCCATTACGGTCATCCGTGCAAAGATTGACGAGTTGTGGCAGCCCAACGCCAATGGTACGTTGGAGACGGAGCTTTCTGTCCTTCGCACCAAAGTCGAAGATCAACTCGGTATGATCGCCGAGAAGTACGACGTCCCAGTTGGCTCTTTGAGCAAGAAGGTGACGGTGCCGTACCTTCACGGCAATAAGCGCAAGCGAACAAAGCTTACGCAGTTCTTGTCGACGCGGTACACCGACGCTGGTATGTCTGATAGATGTAAGTATAAATACCTACGACTAATACATATATATCCATGATATTAGACAGAGAAGAGCTGCGTGCTGACCGAAGCAAGATCGGTCAGATTATGTCAGTGAAGATTGCAGAGTACAGTGCGTTGTCAGATGAGGAGCTGCAGGCTTTGCAGGAAGATGCAGACCTTGTAAATCTGCAGCGCAGTGTAAATGGCCCCAACTATACCAATTCGTTGAGGGACATTTATACACAGCTGTACAAAAGTCTCGACCGCAACTTCAACATGTTGAAGCAAATGTGCGGTCTGGATGCAATCTGCTTCGTGGTTCCGAAGAAGCTTGGTGGCTACATGCCCGAGATCTTTCTCCATGGTTCAGGTGATTTGATGGATCATTCTAGATATATAAGAGCTTTTAACTTACAATATATAGACCGAGCACTTCCTTTTTACGCCCTTATGGAAAAAGACGAAGTGCTCATTACCGGTCGGACCATGGTGGAAAGATTCAAGATGTATTGCTACGAACAGACGGAAAAAGAAGGTTGGAATCTTTTTTCACTATATATGCTACGTAAACTCATAACGTTTCTCCAAAAGAAAAAGAAGCAGGAACTGCTGCCAACGTTCCGGTGTCCTCTGCTCCGCTCCTCGCGCCTGTTTCTTCGGCAGCGTCTGCCCTGGTTTCTGTTCCCGTTTCCCAGGGCCAAAGAAGTTACATGGCGAAAAAACGGGACCTTGAGAACAAGGTTCTTGCGAGGTTGACTGGCCTGTACAGTAAGTGCTTTTAAGATGGACTAGACGATTACTTACTATGATATAGACGCGCTTGATCAAAGCCAGGCTCCTCGCAAGAAATTCCCTTGGAATCTTGTTCACCAAGGGAAGGTCAAGCTTGAAGGTTGGCCCGAAGGTGTTCCCAAAATGACTCCTTCGGCTTGGCCAGCACCTTCGGTAGAGTATGGTGACCTTCGCCAGAAGATTTTTGCGTTGCTTGAAAGCAATCAGATTGTGATTACTTCTTGTGAAGATTCACAAGAATAAGTAAGATATTTCATAAGATCTTTTAACTAGCTTTGCTAATCGATTGACAGAACAAGCAACATTTTTTGCAAATCATTTTAGTATGCGTTTCTCAATCAAATTTGAAGTTACAGGATGCACATGCTTTCCGATGGTTAGCGAGTGCAAGTTATGATGGAGTATACGTGTTGGATTACTTGATACTGCTGTTATACTATCTTACTGAACTCCTGGTATTAATTACATTAGCTCTCGATATATAAACGAACAGTCGTAATCAGGGCTAAGTATAAAGAAGGTAGTTATGTGAAAATCTGAACTGTTTCTTGGGATATGCTCTCGGGATATTATGCATATCATCTCAAAATATTTGTATACGATTGTTTACACATGGACACGGGTTTAACAACTATATGGGACGATCACTTCAGCTCTTTTTCATCGCAGTACCATATTTATTTTAGGAATATAAGAGTGTAGTACGCTAATGCAGTCTATAAAAGTACATCATCCTGTACTTATATGGCATTGAATTAAAGCGTTTTATCATGTTCATCCACCTTCATTACAAATACAACTGGTAATAAAAGGATGCGTACAAGTTGTTGCTGTTAAGTACAGTGCGATACTGTGTGGCTACCTCATCAAGTAGACGTATCTTGTTTTTGTAAATGCGTAGTGCGCGCGTATTATCCATCTTGGCCTCCAGAGATGGTGCGCCAAA
>JALLLT010000113.1:0-31930 GCA_025266875.1 Fennellomyces sp. T-0311
CCGATCACCATACATAGACCAGAGATGTTCAACGAGATCACTCTTAAGCTGGTTGTGTCTTGCACTATCAGTAAGCTGTGCATGCTTTTCAAGAAACTCGTCAAAGGAATTGATGGGAAGTGTTGTGGGTTGGGGGGCAGAGGTGGAAGTGGAGGCAGACTGGTCATCTTCTAGAAGAACGTCAATCGAAGGACAAGCATACTCAGGGTGATGCAAGTAATCGGCGTACTCAGTCTCACGCTCATCTTCGATAATCATGTTGTGCAGAATTACACAAGTTTTCATGGCCATCGTAAGATCCTTGTGTTTCTACAAGCGAACAGGCTGCGCAACAATCTTGAACTTTGCCTTCAGTACACTGAACACCTGTTCAACATCCTTGCGATACGCCTCCTGTAGCTTTGCGAATAACTACATCGATTGGTTTAATATACACTATTCTCTCACGTAAATGATATGTACTGTAGTCTACCTTCTTTTTTTTAGCCTTTGGCTGTGAGATGGTTTGTACCAAAGTTGCCCATTTTGGATAAATACCATCAGCAAGATAGTATGCCATGTCGTACTGGTTACCATTCACCACGAATTCAACAGGAGGTGCACGACCATTGAAGAGGTTGTGGAAAACTGGCGACCGATCAAGGACATTGATGTCGTTCAAGGTGCCAGGAAGACCAAAAAATGCATGCCAAATCCACAAGTCATACGATGTGACTGCTTTCAGAACGACAGTTGGTTCACCTTCCTTGCCTGCATACTGACTATGCCATGCAGTTGGACAGTTTTTCCATGTCCAATGAGTACAGTTGATGGAGCCGATCATTCCCGGAAAGCCACGCTCCTCTCCTTTCGCCAGCAAACGTTCCAAATCGGCAGTAGTTGGCTCACGCAAGTAAGTGGTACCAAATACTTCAATAACAGCCGCACAGAAACGCTTCAAACTCTCCATTGCGGTACTTTCAGCTATCCTCAAGTATTCATCGACTGCATCGGGTGATACACCATAGGCCAGCTGTCTGATCGCTGCAGTTACCTTTTGGAGAGGTGAGAGTCCACGTTTTCCGGCAGCATCGTACTTCAGCTGGAAATACGAATCATGCTTTTCAATTGCATCGACAATATGAAGAAACAGGCTGCGACGCATACGGAACCGACGGTGGAAGTCATTTTCATCATACACTGGCTCGTCCGCGAAATAATCAGCATAAAGGCGTTGATGTCCGTATATGCAATCACGTGGTTTACTGGATCGACGACCTGGACTTGAGCCTTGGTAAACACGCTTTGGTTGTTGCTCCTCTTCATCCATCTCTTCCAACATGCGACGAACACGAATGCGCGATTGTCTTCCATCTTCCTCGTCATCCATCATCCATTCATCTTCTTCGAGGAACATTTGATGATAGTCGAGAACCGTAAACATCTATAATATAATAGACAACTCCCGAAAAATAGCCAGAAATTATTAGTAAAAAACCTTCCTATTATGGAATGCTCTTGTCGGTGTGAGCCTGGAGTGGAAAAATGAAACATAGCCTATGCTTACGCTGTAGATTCGCTTTGTCGTATCAATATCGTTGCATCAGTTCAATTAGAAATACTCTACCAATGGGCTCATAATCGATGCCTGTATGCGTGTGCAATCACTGTATGCAATCACTGATGTTGGTGATAAGGCTCTTTGCGTTATGGACTCGCTTAGCGGTATCAATGTCAACATATCTGTCGTTCGGTGTTTAACTTTTGTGAGTGAAATGTAGCCTATCCTTTCATTCCGGATAAAAGAATTCCATAGCAAAAGCCGGTTAGACTTCTTTGGCGACGTTCCTAGGCCATTGTTTCGCAGGTCTATGTTAAATTTTGCTGATACACTTTATAGAACATATCACCAACCGGAAATATAAAAAAGATCCTTCATCTGCATTAAATGCCTTCTTAAATAACCTCTATTTTACGGCCTTGCTAGGACTGAAAGTGTCCTTGAGACAGTAGCACTTGAGATCTCGGATACAAATGTGCATGTCGATAGTGTAAGATCTTATAATTCAGTACTTCAACTGTGCTGATGTTAACAAGAAGCAGGAAATGAGTTTTGTTAATGCTTTCAATCTTGGTATACGCGGCCGTAACTGCAGAGGCAGGCTATGCATTCGCTATGAATTCCCAGGCTGACTTCAGTTAGCTCTCCTAGCATCTGCACCTAAAAATGGAGATCAGGGTAGAAGTTGTCCCAGAAGCACCCCACATCGACAAACCAGTATCATGATGAATTTGCTGTTTTTGATAATGAATGCAGAGTGTGTTGCATGTTGTGCGCGCGTTTTATCCTAAGAAAACAGTCGCAAAAATCAAGAAGAACCAGGTCAAATTTATTATGTTTGTTGTTTCTAGCCATTGCCAAATTCTGCCCTGGCTTAACCACTTCCCAACCTGCTGAATGACCCAGATTCCATATGTAATCAACTTTTTATTGACATTCGCAAGTACAATTCTGTCTTTATTCTTGCTTCATTGGCTGCCACCGTCGTTAATAATTATATATGCGTTCTGTATTCAAAGCAGGATCTACCATTGCACTGGATATCTACTCCCCTAAGGGAATATGTACTCCCCTCTCCTCAAGTTTTCGCACTGATAGCTATTTATGATTTTGTTAAATGGCATGTCAATAGACAAAGTGAAGTTAGTTACAATCAAAACGTGGAGGTTAACATTGCTTTTAGGATTAATATCGTCTGACTCTTCTCCTCTTGCAGGGCATGAACGATACTGTGAATTTTCATGTTGCGACTTCTCGAAAAGCTGTCGACTACCTACGTGAGAACCGTGCTGTGAATTTGTCTATCCAAACATCTGGTGACTTGCATCATGGTCATCAGTACACTGCATCAACTGCTGATAATGTAGCTGTATTATTGCGGTATCGTTCAATTGGAAAGCTTCAAATGACGAGACCAAAAATAAGATAATGTTTTATTGAGAAAAACTACTCTTTATTTATAATGATGATGAGTCGGGACGGAGAAGGTGAATGATCTTCTATCAGAGCCGAATCCATGTTATCGCCGTAATCCCTAATGATCATACTGCCTTATTACGAAGGAGCGGATAATCATGCAAAGACTGAGTTAACCTGAATAGTCCCTCTTGAAGTCTGAACCCAGATCAAGATCTCACTGACGCACAAGCCAGTGAACGAGCCAATAGGTAACCGTGCAGTTGTTGATGTCGAAATAAAGGAACGGATGCAACAAAGTCTGAGATGGAAAGGCATGTAGACAATGGATGGCTGGTATGTCAGGATACGACAGGCTGTTCTTCTCAGCACCTTTTCTTCAAGCGATAATGCGTAACGATGTCCTTTTTGCTAAATATGTCACTATAGCTCTACACTTTCTCGAAATGGCTTGCTTTTGTATCATATGAAGTGCATTTCAACTTAAGCGTGACTTTTAAAATTGTGAAACAAAGTACATCGTTAGCTTAAGGGTGGCCCGAATTTAACGCTTCGACACACCAACAGCAAATTCCAGATAAACTACGGATGAAGCATCACTTTATGACTCCCGCTAACCAGTCTGTTTTCTGAGACATAAAATGATACTGATGAAATCAACGTTGCCATATATCCCCTATGTAAATAATTTGTATACAGAACTATATATTTCTTAATAAAATGTATATCACTCAAGATACAAGATACAAGATATTGTAGAAGTTTCAATGAATGGGAAATAACAACAGGGGGTACAGGGGTCTCCCCGCCGGGGGTTTGGGGGCAGGCCCCCAACGAGCCGCTGGAAATGGAGCACGAAGGTGTTGACACGAAGCGTAGCGGAGGGGCTCAACCCCGGATGTGCGTAATGAACTAAGGCTCGTTGTAATAATAGAATTAAGGTAAACAGAAAATAGTAAATAGTTACGCAGGCACAACGCGAGCTTTATTTTTGCAGAGCAATAAAAATAGAGTATCCACTGTGGAATTGATCAGGTCATGAAAATTTTTTTGCTGAAGTCATGGCAAATTTAGAAAGTCATATACAGTAACCGCTGGGAATGCTCTTATGAAAGAAAGAAGGTAGAAAGCTAAAAAGTGAAGTTCAGTTGCAGACCTTATTTTATTTGCTCGTGTAGATACCAAAGTGGAAAGCTGTTTTGGCGTTTACTTTGGCATTTTGTGACATCAGCGTGGCGTCTCGCTTGTCAAACCAAAACGGCGTTTCCCAGGAACCAACTCTTATCAAGATCGTTAAACTGGGCCAACACAAAATCGCACCGAAATGAGCATACAAGAAAGAAAAAAGAATCGAGCTTGCACCAATTGCAGAAGAATTTTAAATTCGACATTGGATGAGTACAATATGCATCGCGGGAATTGCATTCAAAAGAGAATCCGCTGTATGGAGCAAGGAAGTCCACTCTTTCGAACAATGGCCTCCGATCGAGGTGAAGTATGTTGCTATACTAAAGCCTGAAAAAATATAAGGAAACTAATAAATATGATTTTAGGCTTCTGTATTTCCAGTCCCTATGGAAGTTGATGCTTCTTTGAGCGTTATAGACCAGAAGATGCAAGAGCCATCATCTCGACAAAGTGGATTGTATGAGAGCTCTGCTACTGAATTCACCTTGCAGGAAGTGTTTGACACTGATTTAGAACCAGCAGAGGTTGTTTCCAGATGCATCAACTATGATACTCTGCCATCCAACAGCTCAAACTCAGGTTACCTTCCCCAATTTCCCTCTAGTTCCAGAACGAACTCTGCTCATGCTGTTCCACCAGATGGCTTGCACGATTTATTCAGTTGGGAAGCAATTCAGAAGGATAACGTAAAAACCAGTATGGATATTTTTACTCTTGTGTTGCAGTTTGGCGGATCGAGGGCCTTATATGAAAGTATAATTGCATGATTCAACACTTATACCTGTGGTGTTCTGCCTCCACTCCAGTCCTTTTATTTCTCACGCGAAGCATTACGAGAGAGTTATCCTGTTAAATCAGAAAGATTCAATGTCTGCGTGAATGGGTGCCACATGTTCAACAAAAGCGACGAGAGAGAAACATGTCCAAACTGCAATATGCCTCGCTTCTGAGACGACAATACGACGCTGGTAAAACGTATGCAGCAGTTGTCACTAGAAGATCAATTAGCACTACTTGTGCATGACGTGGAAGCCCGCAAACTTCTTGTCTACCGAAGTGAATACTCTTCCGATGGCGAAACAATGAGCAACATTTTTTATGGAAGCATATACAAAGCAGTCAGGCCCATGTTCTCCAGTGATCTGAACATAGCTCTTGGGATATTTACAGACGATTTCAAGCCATTCAAACGTAGCAGGCACTCAATGACTATTGTGCATGTTGTGGTTCTGAACTTCCCTCCAGATAAGCGAACCTTAGATAAGAACATGCTACAAGTTTGTGTCGCCCCTGGTCCAAACAAGCCATCCGATGTATTTAGCTTCTTGCAACCAACAATCGATGAGCTTTCGAACCTTTGTGAGAAAGGCATGAGAGTCAAGACAGAAACTGGCATCATAAATGTCAAAGCTCATTTATTATTTATTGGAGGCGATATACTTGCTTCTGCTAAAGTTGCAGGACACGCTGCTCATAACCATTACCATGGCTGCCGTTTCTGCCTCATCAAGAGAACATATGTTAATAACTGGATGACTTCTCCACCTACCCATTCAAATGGAATAACAAAGTCGGAGCCTCGGCAGAAAGCGTCTTTCGTAAATAATGAAAATCCAAAAGGTAGTGGTCAAAAGCACAAAACTTTATTTACTGACTTGCCTACATTCCATGGACCCACTTTCTTCCCAATTGATGTATTGCATCTTTTGGGCACAAACATTGGATCGCAGTTCTGGAACTTGGTCTGTGGCGAATATGGAAAAGAGGGAAACCCGCTCTACTTATGCAGTGGAACACGGCACGAAATCGGTCGCCTCGTTTCGAAGTCAAGAATTTCAGCAGCTCCTTTTACTGGAGAATGTGGCAATGTCTCGTACCAGAATGGCTTTTACCATGCAGTTGATTGGATCCATTTTATGCTGTACTTTGTTCCAACAATCATCCTTGAATTCTACATTGCTAGCGACACAAGAAATGCACTTATCGATTTATATACGATTTACCGGTACGCCTTAAGTCACTCTATCAAGAAAGCCGAGATCAATGAACTCAAGAATGCTGTTCAACAGTGGCACAAGTGGCTATTTGGTTATGTACAAGCCGGAAACATATCAGCATCAGTATTCACGATCAACCAACATTATCTAGCCCACTTACATAGGACTATCGAAAGAGTGGGCCCACTCCAATACTTGGCGGCCTTTGCAATGGAACAGGCTGTTGGAGAACTGAAGAAGTGAATCAACTCCAAACGAGACACTGAGACAAACTCGGGGAATGTACTTGTGGAACTGGCTGCTATCCAACGACGAAAGCATATTGGTGATGTCAAGGACAAACCTGCGAAAGAATCTAGAAGATTCACACAAGTGGTAACTCTATCTGATGATCCTAATGACCCGGAGATATGGGGCCCGTACTCATTAGACAAAAGGATCGGTGAACTTAAGTATCAGAGTGCATTGACAAACTTTTGGTCTTGGCACTATAGATCGCGTGATGGAGTAAGCATCAATAGCAGTGAACTCTTAACAGTTGGTGGCAAGTTATGGAAAGCACCAAGTGTCTTTGGCAGGTTCCATCATTCTTTTGTTCATATGAATATTGGGTCAACACTGATAGGAGCACAAGGCCTACATATACAAAAGTACATATGCAGTACTTTGGTGATATCAAGTTCTTTTTCATGCATACATTCAGAGGCGTCTCGAAACTTCTTGCCCTGGTCCAGGTATATAAAACAGAAATCGCGGATAGCCCGTGGCCAATCAAGCTAGCATCCGGGTCAAAGATGAGAATCGTTAAAGTGAACAATATCATTGAATATGCAGCTTGTGCGAAAGCTCAAGCAGGCCATGAGTATATATACTGGTCGCAAGTTGATGGCAAAAATGCAAATTTATTAATGGATCACAATGTAGATTATTTGCTCTAATCTGAGCATTTTAGAGCTCTATCAAATATATAACTTTCTTAACACTGTCATATGCCGATAACTTTTTGATTAAAATACAATTATTTTTGTATACTCACCCAATACTTTTGATTATTCTTTCCTTTTTTGAATACTTTTTTCCCAATGTGTTCTGTTTGAGAATTTACCCTGCTACTTTTGTTTTCCCAGTGTTGGTTCCAATGATGCAGCTGAACAACTGGTCGAAAATATAATGGATTCGAGCATCTATCGACACAGGTACGTATGGTTGTGATATTCTCCAATAAGATCAGATGTGAAAGTGCGAGACCGAATTAAAGATGTTTTTATTGATGACAAACTACTCAGATATTTATATTGTTGAAGCGGTCGGGATGAGTGCTTCTTGATGATGTTCCGAATCCATGTTTAGGCGGCGATATAGGACGAGCGTCCTGTTAAGTAACTTATCCATGTTTCGGGTAAACTCGATGAGACCTTTGATGTCCTAATCTAGATCAAAGTGGTTTCGGACAGATGTTGGCAGAAACTGGACCAATGGATGACGTACAGTTGGTGCCGTCGAAAGAACGAATAGAATGAATGAGTCTGAGACTGAAACAAGAAGGCATTCTCTGTGGGAATGTGTAGGATATGACAATGGTGAAGCTTTTGAGCAGCAGATACATATAATACAACTTATATGTTCATATATATGTCAGAATTGCTCTATCTCCTCACCAGCTTTGCTTAAGGCATAACGTACATATTGTTTTTGTGCATAACTTATACTGGGATATTGGTCCATAAAATAGTGCCAAGCCTATTTGCTAGAATTGGGTACTTCCCTTACATATCAAACATATTGCTTCTTTAGATTTTTTTTGAATCACCATTGAAGGTGACTCGAAGTCAGCTATCCATACTCCAGAATAATCCACAGGGCAAGTATTTACATTTGTTAGTCTATATCTTCTTGAACCAGTATTTTCGCATGATGTGCTTTATGTTGTATTTTTGCCTGTCATGGATTACAGGCCTTACATACTATCTCTGACTGGGTCTTTTATTTAACACTACCCCTCCTCAGTAATAGATAGCAGAGCTCTTCCCTGCTTCTACATATCTACTTTATTATCTTTACTATATATATATATGTTTTATATTCATCTACTATAAAGAGAAAGAGAGATTTATGAGATAATTATAAGTATAGTATTGTTTCAGGTAAAGTAGGATAGGGTAGGATAGGTTAGGTATAGGTTAGTTTGGTTTGGTGTAGCGTTTAGAGCTTATTGTCGTATCCAGTGCTATCGGGAGACAAATGAATTGTATCTGGTGTAACATGCGGTAGCTTAAGAATAGACTATTTTCAATTTGTGTTTCTCTCTCTCTTTTCCAGAATAAATCTCTCCTATAAAGAGTCTCACGAATTACTTCGTCCATACATACACATAACCACACCAAACACTTCATTTTTAGCGTTCTATACGGAGTTTGAAAGGAACGCTATAGAGTACATCGATGACGGAGCTGAGTCTGTTTGTACGCACAATTCGCTGTTTAAATAAAAAGTTAAGCTGTTGCTCTGGAAAGGTGTTTCTCAGTTAATATCACCATGGCAAGGCCGCGATTAACTGAAGAGGAGCGTCTAATACGAAATGCTCAACGTCATGAGCAAGAGGCTGAACGTTTGAGGCAATTACGTCAAGATCCTGAGTACCATGCTATAGAACGTACTCGAGATGCTGAACGACACAGACATCGACGAGAGAATGCTGAGTACCGTGAGCACGAGCGTCAGAGAGATGCTCAGGCACATCGAGAAAGACGTGCAGAAACTGCAAGAGATCAGCCCCATCCAGTAATGAAAAAGAATCAGTTAATTTCGTAGATCTGGCTTTAATCAGTTTTCATTAGGACCAAAATACTAAAGCTAATCCGAATGTCAATGAATCTCTCGAAAATACTGGAGAGGTAAGAGTTGTGCTTTCCATTCACAAACTATTATCTCAATTGTGCTATAGCAGGAGCAAGCCCATGTTCGAAATCGTTGGGCATCTTTGGCTGAGAGATTTCGTACTACTGTGAAAGAAGGCCCCACACACGTTTGCTGCTGCTGTGGTGGCCTATGGTTCAGGTCTTCAGTCAGAACTGTCAATCGTCAAACACTGCTGACAAATCATACGCCTGAGATTTTGATGAATCTGATCTTTCATGTGAATTCTGCAGCTGCAAGTGATACACTATGCCATACTTGCTATTCGTATTTGAGCAGACGCGAGACCCCCAAGTTATGTCTAAATAATGGCTTGGAGTTTCCAGAAATCCCTCCAGTTCTTTCTCAGCTTATCAGATTAGAGGAACGTTTAGTTGCTGCTCGACACGTCTTTCAATCCATCTGGGCAGTGATGGGACCAACAGGGCAATATCAGCAGCGAGGTGCGGTGGTCAATGTACCAGTTACGGTAAACACGCCAGTTTCGCAGCTTCCCCGGGCAATGGATGATTCTCAAGTGGTTCATGTTCAACTGGCACGACGACTTATATATCGCAGCAATTACATCGATGGAAACGTCTCGCCAAGAAAAGTTGCAGATGCTGCAATATATCTTACGCAGCAAGCACCATTGTATCGATCTTTAAACATCATGATGTCCAACGATTGGCTAGCGCAACATCTGCCAACAGCTCCAGTTGAGGAAGGAAACCAGCCACTGATGGGAGATCAAAGTTACGAGGAAATGGAACCTACAATGGAAGTTGAAAATGCTGGAAATGATGAAGATTACTTCGACATTGACTGGTCTGACGATGATTTCAGTATTGAATGGTCTGACAATGATTCGATTACTGAGGATACTGAACCAATCAATCCGGGTGGGCAAAAAACCCTTCTCGTTGGTGATGAAGGACTGCGGATGGCCCCAGCGGAGGGTCATACACCTTTGTCGCTCATTATGGATGACAATGCTGAGTACCTTGCTTTCCCTAAAGTATTAGCTGGGACAAAGATGATACCAACATACAATGGCAGAAAGATATCATATACAGACGTAGTTAAGTCAATGGTGCGTCGCTATGATCGTCGAGTTGTGGAACGTAACGACCTTTTGCTACTCATGTATCGAAAGCGCCAACTGCTTCAGCTATCAACAAACTGCAATGTCATACTTCGAAAACGTACTTCTAGACATGGAAATTTCACAGCACGAGACGTAAGGGATTTTGGAGCAGTAGACAACATGATATCCAGAAACGAAGGATACAAAGTCTTTTCGGGTATACGTTCATCAGCGGAATATTGGAAAAACGAAAAAACAAAGGTGCTTGCACTTGTGTGCCAATATGGTATCCCAACACTATTTGTCACACTGTCAGCTGCAGAAACGAAATGGCGCGAGTTAATCAAAATACTCAAAGCCGTCGTGGATAACGAAGAAGTTACGGAGGAACAAGCCGAAGCACTGGAGTACAACGAGAAGGCCAGGCTTATCCAAGCAGATCCAGTAACGTGTGCCAGATATTTCCACAAACGTTTCAGAGAATTGCAGAAAACATGGATCGCAGAAGATGGGCCGTTTGGTCATCATAGAGTAGCACATCAGTACCACCGAATCGAATTTCAGCACCAAGGATCTCCCCATGCCCATATGCTCATCTGGTTGGAAAACGCCCCTCTATACCAAGCAACTGATCCTCAAAGTGAAACCACCGTCTGCCAGTTCATTGATTCAATAACCCGATGTGACTCCTTACCAAGTTCTGAGGATGACGACCTCCCCAAATTACTTCGACGTCAACAACACCACCACACCTGCACCTGTTTCAAAGCCACACGTCCCAACAAATGCCGCTTTGGTATCCCATTCTTCCCGATGGACCGCACTCGCATATTGACCCCATTGCCCGAGAATACGGATTTTAATGCCAATCGTCTAAGGGAGTTAAAAGCGATTCATGACAGAGTGCGCGCATATCTGGAATCCGATCAAGGTAATTCCCAGCCGACATTCGAGCAATTTTTGACTGCAATCTCGTTGCCATTGGATGAATATATCCTTTGTATCTGACGAACCTTGAAGAAAGAGAAGATTTTTTTGCGAAGAACACCTTCCGACATTTTCCGTAATCCGTACTCTGAAAAAATATTCCATCTCCACCAAGCGAACATGGATATCCAATTCGTTCTAGATCCATATGCGTGCTGCACCTATATCGTTGATTACATTAACAAAGCAGACCGTGGACTCAGCGAGATGCTCAATAGAGTAGTTGAAGAACATCGCGTCAACAATCAGTCAATCAAGCAGATGATCCGTGCAATGCAAAACACGTTCTACAACAATAGTGAAGTATCAGCGCAAGAAGCAGCATACGACATTCTGCGTATTCCGATGGCTGTGTCTACCTCGAAAGTCGTTTTCATTCCAACTGCACTGCCAGAAAATCGTCATCATATGCTCAAGTCACAGGATGAACTTCGTCAATTAGATGCTGATTCCACTGACTGCTTTGTCCCTGGCCTTATAGAGCACTACTGCAATCGTCCTGATGAGCTTGAGGGTTTAAACCTTGCCCAGTTTGCCTCTCGCTACGAATACTCGAAACGCCATCCTAGGTGCCGAGCCAGAAGTCAATCGGAAGAAGAACAAAATGAAGATGATGGATCTGACAATGAAGACGATGCCATACCTACTCTCTCAGTGATTCTACAGCTTCGTAACAACTCCGGCTTTATTCGACTTCGGACCAAGGGAAAAGTTATACGCTACTACAAATACCGCCTAGACACAGATGCAGAAAGCTACTACCGCTCAATGCTAATGCTCTTCTGACCTTGGAGAGATGAGGAAGACGAACTAATTGATATTGACCATGCAGTGGTCTTCATGGAACATCGAGCAGATTTACTCAGAAATCATCGAGAGTTTAACTTCTTTGATGATGTAACACTCGATGAAATTATGGCCGAAGCTGAGCGTACTGCTGGAGACCGAATTGGTGATGAAGAAGACGATCCAAACGCACCTCGTGAAATCAATGAATTTCGTAACTTTGTCCTGAACGATCTGGATAATGTCGTCGATGTTATGCACGAGATGGGTGAATATGAGCGACAGCCATATATTGAACGAATTACCACTCCTGGGCGTCTCAACGACAATGACTACCACTCGTTGGTAGCGCGTTTAAACGAAAGGCAACGGGACTATCTCTTCAATGTTCTTGCACATATCCGTTCTTCTGATCAACCAGAACCACTGTATCATTTTGTTACAGGAGGAGCGGGTACGGGAAAAAGTTTGCTCATATCAGCTTTTATCAAAGTTTAATTCGTATTTTCGATACCGGGAGAGACAGAGATATGAAGAAACCATCTGTTGTTCTTACAGCATTCACAGGAAAAGCCGCATTCAACATATCGGGTCAGACAGCTCACTCACTATTCCACCTCCTCGTCAACCAGCGAGACCTAAATAAACTCTCGCCAGATGTTTCGAACTCAATGTCAGTATCTCTTTTCGAAGTACAGTACATCATTATCGACGAAATCAGTATGCTGTGTGAAAGGACATTGCGTTGGATCGACCAGCGCCTTCAACATATATTTCACACCAATCGAATGTTTGGGGGTAAAAGTGTTATTGCAGTCGGTGACCTTTATCAGCTTCCACCAGTTTTTGGCAGTCCAGTGTACACAATTGATACCAGCAACCCACTGGAGAGTATGTTAGGCATTCCACGGTGGCGAAGCTTTACAATGTTCAAACTAACAGAAATTATGCGCCAACAAGATGATCTTATCTTCGCACGAGCTCTGAACAACATGGCTGTTGGCTGTATGACAGAAGAAGACGTGGCCTTAATCAACACACGATGCAGCAACGATCTCCCAGCAGAGGTATCAAATCGTGATCCTGTCCATCTCTACTTCCGGAATCAAGATGTCGATAGCTATAATACTCAGATTTTGGAATCTCTACCTGGCGAAGAAACTATATCTGAAGCGCACGATTTAGTTTCTGGTCAAGGCCCACGTGAAAGACGCCAAGCACTCCTTACACAAGCAAGCCATTCGACGAGTAGATGCAATGGGGTTGGATTACATTATTCGCTTGAAAATTGGGGCTCGATATATGGTTACTAGCAATGTGAATACTGCGGACGGGATTGTCAATGGGGTTACAGGCAGACTTCGGCGCATCGATAATGGAACCCATCGTGATGGTAGTGGACGAACGAAACCCCTACGAGTCTGGATTGAGTTAGATGATGAACGATGCAGTGCTGATGCTCGGAGGACATTGCGACGCTATATGGCAGACAATCAATTGCCACAGACATGAACACCGATTGAACCGACAACCTTCGTTATCAAATGATCCCAAAGGGGCAGGGGTAGTTTACAAGTTTCAAGGACCCAGTTTCCTATCGTCTTGGCCGAAGCAATTACGATGCATAAGTCACAAGGAGATACATATGATAACGTTGTCGTTTCCTTGCGTACACGTCTCTCGCGCGCACTTTTATATGTCGCATGTTCTCGAGCAAAGACACTTTCCGGTTTATACTTAGTCGGTGGTACATTCAACCCTCCTAACCCATTAGCCGATGGTGATCCCATCAATGTGGAAATGCAGAGACTCGAGCAAAGCCAACTGATCCCAAGATTCGCCTTCCTGCATAATACAAATAACGACGTCAAAAAACAAGTTATCATCCACAACATTCAAAGCTTGCGCGCTCACGTTGACGAAGTAGCCCAGGACCCGGTGTATCTTACCTCATCAGTTTTGCTATTTAACGAAACGCATACAGCTGTTCATGATCGTATTGATATTCCTGGCTTTACTTTGTACGCTGCTGCTGACCAAGCCCGTCGTCATAGTTCTAAAGGCTCACGCATATATGTGAATGATAGTCTCTATGATCGTGGAACACATCTTTACAGCAACATTATGTCATTCGCTCAAACCAAAAGTATTAGTATAGCTGCAATCTCACTGGACGATACGAACTTGTGCTCAGTTTACGCTTCTCCTGGTACTACACCACAACAAATCATCGATGTATTGTCACCTGTTTTGGATCTTGCCGACACAAAAATTATCGTTGCCGGAGATTTTAACATCGACTTTCACACAGATAACGACAGACGACAACGCTTTTTGCAAATGCTTTCCGAACTTGGACTCAGACTTGCTTTCGATAACACCCAGCCTACAACAATCAGTGGTACCAGCATTGATAGTATTTTTACTTCTTTCCCTACCATTAGTAGTGGTCTATACTATTCGGTCACAAACTATCATCTACCTTTGTGGTTGCGTTACGAATAAAATGATCGGTATGAGCTGTTATTTGCTTAGTAGTATACGAGCCGGCTCACCGTTGAATGACGCGAAGCGTAGCGAAGGGGCTCATTCAGTTGAGCGTAGCGAGACAGGTGACGTGCGTTATGCATAAAGTAACATAGAGTTTAATAGAGTAGCTGTAGGATTAGTAGAATAGCTATAGGGCTTGTAAAATAGCTATAAGATTTAGGGAGACACACTCGCGAAGCGAGTGCTAGGGTTTAGTTGGAGTATAGAACGTGCAGCGTCGCTAAGATTTAGGGTCTTAGCGGTTTAGGGTTTTTTTCATGAATTCTCTCACTCTACCACCCATACCAACATGAACGTCAACGATCTGATCAACACTCCTGCCACCGCCAACACCAACAATACCAACGGTTCCCACGCCAACGGCACCCCCAATTTGGTCGCCACCCCACTCGTTGTTGGGCAGTTTTCCCTCAACACCGCCTTGCCACCTATAGTATAGCAACCAATGTACTTTGGTGGGCAGCAGGCCACCCAGCAACAGCAAGCCTCGCCGCAACCGTCGCCTCAACAACAACCGTTGCAACAGCAAACAACTGACTCGCAAGTCGTCCATGACGTCTGGGAGCAGTTTGTGCAACAGCAGCTGCAACAGCAACCCGCTTGGGAGCAGTTCGCCCAACAGCAGCAACAACAGCTCCAGCAGCAGCTCCAGCAGCAGCTCCAGCAGCTCCAGCAGCAAGCCAACCAGGCTACGACGGTTAGCAATTTGCGACCATTGATGCAGAACCTGAACCTGAATGGGGATGGGGACGCTTTGAACATTGCCGTAAACACAGCGCGCATTCCCCACGGTGCTGGACCCACCGTTACGACGCCAGTCCAAAACCATCAGGTTGCAGATACGGATGTCGATATGCTGCTTGCATCCTTGAGTTCGTCTCTTCATTCAATTCATGCCGATCCAAAGGTCTTGAAGGTCCAGAATGTTAAGCGTCTCAGGGAGGAGCATGATGCTCTTACAACGCGCATTGCCTGATTGACTGCGCAGGGCACACCAACTTCTCTTGAGGGACATACCTTGGTTGATGAACTTGTAAAAGAGTGCGATGACATGCGCGGTAGACTTCTCTCCGTATGCTTAGGCTACCATATGGATCACCCCGATGAGCCTGAGTTCTGGACTCCTGAGATAAAGAATGAAAGAGCTCAAAAGACGGCAAAACGGGAGGCTGTACAGGCTAAAGCTGAGGCTATGGCACCCGTTCCTAGTGGGTTGCCTAAGTTAATCTTGAATACGTTGCCCTCGTCGCGTAACAACAGCAGGGACTCCAAGGAAAAAGGTTATCCTACCACCGTCCATTGGGCGAGAGTTTTTGAATCCTCTATCAAGGTTCATAACTTAGATGTAGAGAACCATTGGAAGAGATTGCTTTACTTTGCACTCGACCATTCCCAGCCTGAATGGTTGTCAACTTTTTTGAAGGACACCTATCCTTCGTCCGAGCCAACTTGGGCACAAGCCAAAGAAGGCATCGCGACCGTGTTCGACATCGTAGTGCAAAGACGTTACAACAATGAGCAGGTTCTTGAGTGCTATCAAAAGCATTCAGAAAGTCTCGTGGAGTACGTTGAGCACTTCCTCGAACTTGTAGCGGCAAGTGAATATTCGCCTGCTAATCAAGTAGTGTTTGATACATTCCTTGTCTATATGCAAGAGGATTCACGCCAGGAGGCCTATAAATGGCTCTCCAAGGAGTACAGCAACAACTGGCCCTCTGATATCAATGAGGTTGCTCCTCACATCATTACGTTGAGTACCCCCAGAGGTGAAAGACAGCACCACCATTCGTTCTGTAAGTTGCACAACCACCGTCATCATCCATATGATAGGGAAAGTCGCCACGATCCTTTACGTGTGCAGGAACAGCACTCCGCTCCTGGGAACAGCGGTAGTGATACGAAGAAAGTCCAAGGCAATGGGCCAGAGTTCAACAAGGACAAGAAGCTTTGGCGCAGCTCTACCAGCCGAGCATATTTCAATCGCGCTGCCAAACAGGCAAAGAAAAATCGGGACCAGCAAAGGAAAGATGCTGAGAGAGGCGAACCATGCTCTTCACCCTGTAAGTTTTCCCGAATGGCCGGTTTTAGGAACACTGCCAAAATCGGACCTTCCGTCATTCACAATGGTGAGACACTAATTCTGGTCATCATACAGAATACTGAGGTCCACTGTCTGTTAGATCCAGGGGCTAATTTTTCGTTGTTGTTGCCCAAGTTCTGCAAAGAACAAGGAATCATCATAAATAAACCATCTAAGGATGCTGAACCAATCTATCTTGCAGACGGAACTATCGCAGATTGCAGAGCTGGTTACACACAGCACTATGGAAAATTTGCCTGGGAAGTCACTGAAAATCCCAAAATCACCCCTATTCACTGAAAAACCCGTCATTCCACTGGAAATCCTCCTGTCAATATTTACAGCAGAAAATTGTCCATTAACTCTAAATTATGTAATGCAGTTCTTTTACATGGTTATCATGAAAAGGAATCCGTGTCTACGAGGTGTTTGGTTTTAGGCACTGACAATCCCAGAAAATCACTATATCATGCGACAACAGTGATTAAATTACTCTGCATATTAGTACCTCCCTATTTTGGATAACTTATTTCTCTTTCTCTGTCAAAAGTCTCGCTCTCTGTCAATGATTTGAATTGAAAATTTAATTACTGTTAATCCCTCATGTAAACACTTTTGTTCTAGTTTGCCGTTGAACTATTACTAAGGCTTAAACATTTAGTTTATAATGACAGAACCCAGTGTCTCTGGCAATTTGCCCCACACGAAGTTTCAGTGTGTATTCTGCCGTGAGATATTTTGGAACCGCGATGTCAACGAAAAAAAACACATGTCACAGTGCATTGCAAATTCTGAGCAAGAAGAACAGGATTTCAATACAACAGTCGAACGGGTGAGAAAGCAATTGAAGCAGAACTTGTGCGACGGTGTTGACAGGTATGAATACGTATGAATTCGAGAATTAATCCGCTAATAGTTTTAATGACAGTTATGAAAGTATGCAATACTCACAAGAGCCACAGGAGGCCATAAGGTATGTGCTAATCGTCAGGTAGTATTCAAAATGCCAGCTAAAGTGAACAGACGTGCGGAGCAAGCGAGGGATAAATATGATCCAGGATTCAATATCGATGACAGTTACCCAATGGATGAAAATGATAGTGGCGCTGGCTCCAATGATGGCAATAACATGTTGAATGAAGACATTGCTAATGCCAGCACTGACTCCAACGACCATGACGACGGCACAGCAGACAAAGATCAGTATTTAGATGCAATCCCAACTTACGATTATGCTGCTGACAAATACTCGTACTCACACAGTGGGAAAATTTTCCGGTTCGGCTCTGTCTTCCCTGGTGAAATCCAGTAAAGTGTGGTGATTACACAGTAAGCCCTGGTTATCTTCCGTTCGAGCCAGGCTTCACGGAGAAGTACCTAAAATATACGGAGTTTTACTAGAATTTTCGGTAATACTAAGGTTTTTCCATGTTCTCAGTGATTCACGGTTCTTCTACATAAATACCGGTCCACTTTACGGAGCAAAACGTAGGAATACGAGTAGCAACCGATCTAATATAATCGCGTTTAATCTTTTAAATTCCTGTGGTTACTCCTAAATCTATGCTATTTTGCAACATGTTTTCGTACACGTAGTAGAACCGATTTTGTACAGTTGGTGATTCCAAGACTCCTACGGCACAATCGATACAAGTAGCATCGCAAACGTACAAACGACCTTCAGATCCAAACGTGCCGTTACCACGTGGGTAACCATAATCGGATAGTTCTGTATTAGTCGCAATGCGCACCAGGCATAGAATTCTTTCATCAGCTACGGTACACAATGAGCTTATACCAGATTGTGAGGCCCGTGCCACTTACCAGCATATTTGTGAGACAAAATGAGTATAATTTCTCCAAAGAAAGTTTTTTCTACATCCTTTCCAGTTACATTGGCGAAGTGTGCATACTTGTCGACAGGCAACGTGAGCTTCACATACGTTCCATGTTTTTTAGTACAAAGTGGTAAGCAGCAGTCGTAAGTTGCATCCCGAAGATAAAGTCGTCTTCCAACTGTGATATCATTGCAAAGTTTAGGTACATTGGCCGGTGACAGATGTCGTACGCGTCCCCAAAACCTTCTGAGGTAATACATAAGGTTAATTTCTGGATAGTCATGGATTGACATTGACAATAAATGCGGCCCCCAAATTTCCGGTGCGCCTGGATAGCTGTCAACAAGGTGTACTGTAACATTTGATTTTGAAGATTTCGGACACCGTGCTGACTTGCCATCAACTCTATCCAGGTACCGCTGTGCTGCTACTGCAATTAGCTTATTCCCAGCATTGACACCTGGAGCTTGAGTAGATTTAATCTTGCGATCAAAAACACCAACAGCTCTTTCCATGCATCTTGTTCCATATCCACGCAAAGGACCAAATTGACGAATTATCTCCGGAATATGTCGGAGGTAATGCTGGTTGACGGTATACTGGTGCCCAGGAAGGTTCACACGTGCGAATTCATGCCATCTCTTTACACACCTATTAATCGTTTGTAAGTACATACAAATGTTCAATTTAATGATACTGAAAACTCTTCATACGCGGTAATTTGATCTATAGTGTCGCTTGTTTGCTTCCACAAAAGCGAAAGTGCAGACGCCTTGGCAAGATCGGCTAGTGCTTGAATCGCTGTGTCATTACAGCTATGGTGCATTTCACCTTGACCCGCCAATAATTTTGTCCAACTTTGAGAGTTTTCAGCACCACCAAAAAAAACTTAACATTAAAAACAATCCATAACATTGTTTTTAATACCTATTTAGAGTAATTATTATGGATTAGAATTTGTTAAAAATGTTTTGGGAAGAAGTTATAAGCCGTCAAAGTTGGTCGGTCGGGGAGACTTCAGACTGATTTTAGCAGGGGAAGGTAAGAAATTGAAATGGTGGTACAGGCACAGTATGCATTTAAATCCCCGATGCAGACGGCACGTGCACATTAAGTAGCCAATCATTTGGAAGTAGGGACAGCCTTCGCTTTTACACCTGGAACACTAACTGCAATGCCACGCCCCAGTAAGTGTCGTTCAGCAGCAAAAGACAGACAGAACAGAAAAACTGGTCGCTATGTTAAAAAAGAAGAAAGCATATCAGACGATGACACTGTCATGCCGGTTGAGATCGTTCCAAATGACTGGGAATTGCTGGATTTGACAGACGATCAGGTGCAACAGGCAGCAGTACTTCCTGTTGTCTGGACTGAGAACGCGGGAAGTAACTTGCGCGGTGTATACACTAGAGACTCGGATGTCACCAGGTGGAGGAGGAAGAAAGAAAGCGAAGCAGCAGCTAGCATGTCAAACAAGTTGACGACCTACAGCTTCACTAGCAGCCAAAAAGAACCCGACAATGCAAAGGCTTTACGGGCGAAAGAAAAGTCACAGAAACAGGCTGCTAAAGAAGAGGAGCACAGAGTGATACTAGATGCGTACAACGAACTGACGGTTCTTGTTAAACAAAGCGCAAGTGCACAGAGCTCGTTTAATCAAACCAGCACATACCAAATGTGCAGAGTCAAGGCCGTATACAAATATTTTGAGTATCGATTGCAAAGCAAGCGCAAGATTGAAGCCTCAGAATTGGCCGCTGCTAGTATCTGGATCGAACCTTCTGCGGATTACAAACCAAAAGCTATCAGATGCTGGGCGCAAAACTTTCTTGTTGATGGCTATCTATCAGAACACCAGCAAGGAACGCATAGCAAACGCGAATCAATCTTGAGCGACGAGGACATAGAAGAAAATATTAAAAGCTGGATCAAGGATCAGAAGCCCGAGAAGCGTACCCTTCCAGAGCTCGTGAAATATGTAAACGAAACGGCTATCCCTGAAGTACTTGCGTTCCTGGGTCTATCGGACAAACCACTTTATGGCGATTCATGCATGAATGGGGCTTTAAATTTCGAAAGGCCAGCAAGGATATTTACTACGATGGGCACGAAAGGGATGACGTGGTCGCATATCGTCAGTCATGGGCTAAACGGATGGTAGAATACCAGAAGCGCATGGAGAAGTACAATGTAGATTGCGTCGAGAATGTAATTCAGCCATCACTATCACCTGCCGAAAAGAAGCTTGTATTGGTAACGCATGACGAATCTACGTTTTACGCGAATGACGGCAAGCAGCAGATATGGCTGGCTGAAGGAGAAACCATTTTACGCAAAAAAAGCCCAGGACAATCGATTATGGTGTCCGAGTTCCAATGCGCTTGTCATGGTACAATGCGTATAAACGCATGGACGTCACGTACATACATTAAGGCTGGCGTGAACAGAGACGGCTATTGGACTAGCAAGGATATGCTGAGGCAGCTTAAGGAGGACGCTATACCTCTTTTCGATAGACTGCATCCTAACTGCCAAGCCATCTTTATATTTGATCAAAGCAGCAACCACAATGCTCTTCCACATAATGCACTTGTTGCCCGAACTATGTCCAAGGGAGCGAAGCGGTGTGGCATTGTTAATGATGAACACGATCCTGGAGCCCACGATTATCGCATGGGAAGATACTACTCCAAGACGCGTAATGAATACGTTGATCAAGATATGTACGAGCATGTGCAAGAGAATATCGTCAAGCGCAAGCGAGGCGTTACGATTGTGACAGCTGACAAGCAAGCAGTCTGCCAGTTTAAAGGCATTGAAAAAATCTTACAAGAGCGCGGTTTATGGCTGACTGGAGATCCATACCGAGCGGGTAAACCTTGGAGAGTTGACTGTAAGGAGGCTGAAGCTTCGGACAGTAGATGCTGCGCCAGGCACTATCTTGCATCACAACCTGACTTTCAACAACAGCGAAGCGCACTTTGTGAAGCAGTAGAAGACGCAGGCCATATATTTGAACTATTCCCCAAGTTCCACTGTGAGTGTAATTGGATTGAACGGTACTGGGGAGCTACGAAAAGAGAGGCGAGAATCAACTGTGATTATACGTTCAAAGCCCTCGAAAGCAACCTTCCACTTTTCCTTGACAAGTTCTCACCACAAGATGAGACACCTGCAATGATACGCCGCTTTTATAACAGGGCTTGGCGTATTATTGAAGCATATGCAGAGGAACACCCAACAGATATTGCTCTTAAAATAGTTGAAGAGTTCTCATCTCGTCATTACCCTTCTCATCGCAGAATTGGTCGTCATAACTAATGCCAGCTTATCATACTGTATGCCATATATAGAAGCGGAGTTGAATTCAAGAAATTGAAAGAAATTAAAGTTTTGGCGAGTCTAGATGAAATGCACCATATGATCATGTCGCTTAAGTTGGTCAATGGCTATGGTAGGTACAACGTATATAAGCAAGTCAATATAGTCCACCGCACGTGTATCTCGCGTTCGGGTCAGGACACCTAACAGTAACTATTATAAATACAGAGACGCGACTTCTTCTCTTACTATCAGCATGGGATGAGCACTCACCTGTGATCCTTCCATCAAACGTTGCCGGCCATGATAACATTGATTTCTTGATTGCCTTGCTGACGGAAGCTTGTTGCGATTTGGACATTAAATATGGTGTGTTTAAGATAGGATTGCTTATCATCGCCCACACTTGAGGCCCCACATTACAGCCAAAGATATGCATTTCATCGAGGCCAAATGAGAATGGTCCTTGGAAAGAGTCAAGGCGAGCGAATGGAGACGGTGATTTAATGTTATGAGCCTACGTATGAAGTATACTATATTAAATGCCTTGGAGCAAATAACACATATAATTGACCTTTTTAGAGACGTACTATATCACCGTACTTGTAGTTTTCTTTGGTTCGTAGAGGGTCGAGATCTATATGTCCGGGGAAATAACGGCCATATCCTGGGCGAGCATTTTCATTGCTTTTTCCAGTCTTTCGACGATCAAGAGAATTGGCACTTTCTGATCGAACGGATTCTATTAAGCAAACTCGGCAACCGAAGGTAGACTGATGACCGCTATGATGTGCAAGTGAAGCAGTCCCAGGTATGTCGCCAGTAGCCAGGATCAAGTGTGCTTTAAATGCTCTTACTTCACCATCATCACATAGGACATCCATTCCAACCGTTTCCAAAACCCGAAGTTCGTTCAATAAAGGTGCAAGGAAAGAGTCCAAGTTGCCACCCTTGGATGTTGTTGGAATAATACATACCTGGATCATATTTTGATCGCGATAACTAATAAAAGTGGTAGTTTTGGATTTAATGTAAAGCAGCAAAAGCACTCATTGTAAGCGCTAATTACCGTTGATGTGGATCGAAGTTTAAAACGACCAAATGCACAATAGCCATCGATACAGTGCTGTGAATAAAAGGTCGAAAGCCGTCGACATATAGAATCAGGCCAGTATCATGAGGCCCCCATTCTTGCGCGCAATTCAAAGCCTTGCCATCAAATATGTCACTGATTACACCGGTGTGCCGCATATTTTTTGGCGATTGCAGCTTTTTTCTCGTCGCTTCGTTTGAAATCAATGACGCAAGCTGATCCGCAAGAGGTATATATTGCATAGTAGAGTACGCCTTCTTTTGAACTGCATCGCGGTATCTTGCTTTTTGACATTTCGGATTGGGACAGTTACTAGCTTCATCATTGTATAGGAAGAGATGACATCCACTACTGCAAATATCATATTCTTGCTTGGCTACCGGGTACAGTGGTGTGAGAAGGTTCTCTGTCAGGTATGGTGAAAGGAGAGTGATGAATTCTTGGCATGGGTTGGTTATATCTAAGCGGTAATATAATCAGAAAATACTCACTTAACATAGATATAAATATATGAACTTACCGAAACCTCCGCGTAACGCTATAACCCAATTAACGAATTTTACCAAACGTTCGTACGCTGAACGTGGTATATTAAAGTCTTCAATGATCTTAAGAAGATCCAAACTGAGTAACTCCGATGTGGAGAGGTGCGGGATTTCGGTACCCACGAACACCTCCTTTCGCTCAGTGCCATCTGCCAATGACGTGTTGCCTGCTGCGCTTTGCGGACTCGTGCTTTCGAGCTGGGATAGCGTGGAATCTTGATTCTCGTCAGTCGGACAAATGAAGCTGGTTGGATCTTCATCATCTATATCGAAATCGTCGCCGTCATCGTGATAACTGTTGTAATGGCAAGTATCTTCATTGCTGTGGCTCTCACTGATTGTTGCAACGGCGTCTACGGTGGAATTTATAACGGAGCGACGCTTTGTTGTCCTATTATAGTTCATGCCCAAGGTACGCTTTCTTATACTTGGATTTGATTGATTCGAGTAGGGCACGTCGGCTGTATCCACACGTTCACGCGTTCTCATCTGGTTCTCCACGACTTCCCAGTGGTTTTTTTCGAAACAACTAGTTTCGTGGCTCTTTAACTTTCTTTCAGTGTATGATCCACCACAGTAGCGACACCTCTTCATCTTGTAAGTCGAGTTTAAAAGTGGAGGCTGATCAGGATTTTTTTTTTATTTACATGGTATGTAGTCCACCGCCGCAGCATTCTGCACAATAAGTACCATCGCCGCTGCATTTGTCCTCATCTCTTTCTATTTTCTCATTCTTTGCGTATCCTAAGTATAACCATGCCACCCAAGAATGCCAGGAAGCCCAACATTAAAGAAGATATTGTGGAACTGCAAAGCCAGTTGAAGGCTCTGAATGAAGATGTCCAGCTTATTTATGGGACGGTCAACGTTATCGAAGCCGCGATAAAGAAGATATCGGCAGCGCAAGAAGAGCAGCATGAAAAAACTATGTCAATGATCAGCGATTTCATCGAAAAATCAAGGCCGACTACAGCCATTGGTGAAAGTGGCGGTTCCAACGAAACTAACCACACACCAAGCACAAAAAAGGTTATACCAGCGCCTCGTGTTTACAAAGAAGTTGAAGGCAAAACCAAGGGCTTTACTCTAAGGATTGTCAAGGATCATATTGTACAATATGTCATCAAGGAAGCTAATAAGGAACTGACCGATCCTGAGGCAGAAGCCCAGTACCAAACGATGCGCGATGAGCTTAACATCGCTCTAAACGTACTGGAGTCTCGAGTCAAGAAGGCAATTACTGATACGATGTCTGAAGAAGATCGATACGAATACCAGTCAGACGAGTCCATTGTCGACATGAAAGGTTACACATGGGGATCACGGAGTTTGGCGAGGTTCCGTGATATTGCGATCAGGAGTTTTGAGGATATGGTACTGGAGGCAACAGGAGTTGATCTTTAGGTATGCGAAAGCCACTGGGCTTCATCGCACATGTTAGAAGGAACATGGAACAACAGATGCAAGACAAAGTCCCCAACCAAGGCCAGCAAGCGCAAGCATGATGGGAGGGGCTCCAAGAGCCAAGAGCATCCAAAAAAGCATGTACGGTTTGAGGAGCCTGAATCGGAAGGCGATAACGAGGATGACTATCTGAATGTCGCGGAGAGTACAGATGACGAGGAGAGAGTCAGTAACAATGAGTGTGTCGATGATGAGAGTGACGAGTAATATCCGCGCTTGAAGGTAACACCGTCGAATGAATGTAACCGTAGATAGTATATGTACTATGTAGTAGTGTTATTTGAATAAAAATATCATATATTATAGCGGAAAGCTACTTTATACTCTTTATGCTAGTTCTATGTATTATAGTAAACATCAGTTCTATAGCTGTGGCACCCGTACATATTTCGGTACGGTTCTCTTCCGTTTTCACAGGTTCCGTTTTGTTTAGTTTTCCCCGGTTCAGTTTTGTTCAGGTAAAGTGACCAAATCTACGGGGTTTTTACCGAACCGGTGAAAACCGATTTCAGCCACGATTTACCGGCCGTATTTCCCACTGTGTCAAACTGTAACAATGCCGATCTCACCAGCAAGCAAATATATATGAGCTCGCAATCCAGCATAAGGTGTCTAGAGCTTTTTTCAACAACATGACAAAAGTGTTCAATGCGTATGTTAGTGAGATGAACTCACTGTTGCTCAGCTACTACAAGTCGAAAAACCTTTTGCAGAATGAGTACCCGGTGAAAGCTGTATCATACGATACTTGCATTAAGAGATGTATGATGTACGAACAATCAGATGCCCTGACCCACTGCTTAAGCTGCAAACAGCCACGTTTTACAAACAAATGCAATCGCGATGGATCGTTAAGATCACAAGCAACCATGGTCCAGTTATCACTTGCAGCGCATCTAGCATCACTTGTTCATAATACAGCTACTTGTGAAGATTTGTCTTACCGACAAAGGCTACCAGAAAGGACCACCGGGACGTATACGGATGTGTTTGATGGGGACGTTTATACCACACTGAAAGACGAAGGACTCTTCGCTGGTGATCTTGATGTTGCACTAGCGCTTTACACAGATGGATTTACCATCAAGGACAAGCAGCTCACGATCGTTCATTTGGTGATCCTGAATTTGCCACCCTCCATACGTTATGAAACCAGAAACATAATTGTGGTATCGCTCAATTGGAAAGCTTCAAATGACGAGACCAAAAATAAGATAATGTTTTATTGAAGAGAACTACTCTCTATTTATAATGATGATGAGTCGGGACGGAGAAGGTGAATGCTTTTCTATCAGAGCCGAATCTGTGTTATCGCCGTAATCCCTAATGACCATACTGCCTTATTACGAAGGAGCGGATAATCATGCAGAGACTGAGTTAACGTGAATGGTCCTTCTTGAAGTCTGAACCCAGATCAAGGTCTCACTGACACACAAGCCAGTGAACAGGCCAATAGATAACTGTGTGGTTGTTGATGTCGAAATAAAGAAACGGATGTAACAAAGGCTGAGATGGAAAGGTCTGTAGACAATGGATGACTGGTATGTCAGGATACGACATTGTCCCCCTCCAGACGAAACAACCATATGAAAAAGGATTGTTGTAGGTCCCTACGCTTGTGGATAAACAGCATACCAATGACTAGAAAAACCCGGAAAAAACCCAGTGGGAAAAATGATGGGCAAAAAAGTCATGTCTAAGCGCGTTTTGATTTTATACTGGAGGCAGTGTTGGCTGCGGCAACACGTCTGCGCTTTGACGAGCGTGTTTCTATATGACTATGAGCAGAAGTCATGGAGAAGCTGTTAGCTCGCGATTTTGTACTGGTCCCATCAGCACGTCTACGTTTGTTATTGGCAGTAGGAGCGGTCGCACGTCGACTCCAATATTGTTGGATGAGATCCAAGCTATTGAAGTGATCGGTAGGTTCCCAAGTATCTTCATTAGGATCATCATATCCCTCCCACCGTACCCGGTATAGGTATTGGTTGTTACTGTCAAGTTTGTGATCCACGACTGCAAGAATCTCGTATGTGTCGTCGGATTGTACGGTGGAATCCGGTGAGATTTGCTTGATGTGCGAAGGTGGAACGTTTCTTGACAGCAATTCCCCAGTAGTGTCAGAAAGAACATAACTACCCCCTTTGGTAATACCATAGACAGTGTAAGGGCCAACATAAAGAGGATCGGTCTTAGCCGCTCTTGCAATGTTCTTGATCATGACCTTACTGCCGATAGGGAAACCATCAATAATGCGGTTCTGACTGTCGAACTTACTTTTCTCAATAGCTCGTACAGCATCCATGCGAGCGCTGATAGCAGGAATGACAACCTTTTCCCAATCCTCGATGTGTTGCATCAGGGCCTTAGCATCCTTAGAGGATGAAGAGGCTGATCCGAGCTGAACACCGGTATAGTCTTGGAAACCATTAGGCTTACGACCAAGCATCACGCTGAAAGGACGAGAACCATGCAATCTGGTATGGCGACAATTCATCGCCATTTGTGTACTAGACACAAAAAGATCCCATTCAGTGTTCTTTCCTTGTAATCGCTTGATGATGATGCGCTTTGCAATTTCTACAGCATTCTCGGCGGCACCATTCCCGCGCGGATGATACTTTGAAGATAAGCGTAGCTCGTAACCAGAGGCTTTAGCAAGAAGTTTGCATAAAGAGTTGTGAAACTCTGTACCCCAGTCATGCGTAAGGACCATAGGATAGCCCAGCAAAGAGAACACGTCAACTAAAGTATACGCGATGGTGGAAGCTGATTTGTCAGGTATAGCTCGTAACACCACGAAACGTGTGAATATATTCAGCATGACAAGTAGATAAGCATTACCACGGTCACTGACAACATTGAAGTCGCCAAGGTCGATTGCCCAATGATCTCCAGGTCTGTCAGCTTTCACGTGTTTCAAAGGATGGTAACCATGTTTCCCGATGTTGAAGCGTTGGCAATCGGGGCATCTGGCCACTGTGTTCAGTGCATCCTTGCGAATGTTAGTCCAGTGAAGACCGTCATCATGAAGTGCGTTGACAATAGCATCGGCACCGAAATGTCCAAGAAGGTAAGCTTCTTCGAGAAGTCCGGATCGTGCCTCATTCGGAGGTGTGATCATATCAACAGTATTGGTCACTTGACTCATACGTAACACAGGTGACTGCGCGTCTGTTGAAGAAGGCGCATCGCCACTCGTGGCAGGGTCTTTGTCTTTTTCTTCCAATGGACGCGAGAACAGACGACTCAAGTAATCAGGCAGCAGATTCATAATGCCAGGAATGTGCGCTACTCGAAATGAATAATCGCCAATGACATCGTACCAATTGATAATCATCTGGTTTGCAACCGGTTGGGTATAAAGAAACGTAAGCGCGCGATGGGCGGTGTAAACCGTGAAAGGTTTACGTGTACCCCACAACCACTGACGCCATTTCTGTAGACAGTAGACGATTGACAACAATTCATGCTTTGTAGTTACATATCGGGATTCACTAGAGGTGAGTGCTCGAGCCACGAAACCAATGTAACGATATTGATTGTTAATGACTTGGAACAGCATTCCTCCAATGGAAGTTGAACTAGCGTCTGTAGCAAGACGAAGCTCAGGCTTCATACCCAGGTTGCTCAAAACGGGTGCGCGTGAAAGTGCTTCCTTCAATCGTTCGAATGCCTCGGTGTGTTTGATAGTCCAGAGACCATCCAGAGAGCGAGCGTTTCGTAACTGATCAAGTGGACGCATCAATTCCGCAGCACGTGGTAGGAATGAGCGGAAGAAATTGCACAGGCCAAGAAAGCTCTGTACATCGCGACCTGTCTGAGGTCTAGGCCAATCAAGCACGTTGGACACCTTTCGAGGGTCAAGTGCGACACCAAGAGACGAGATCTGGAATCCCAACAAGTACACACACTTTTGTGCAAAGTGACACTTCTTCCTGTTCAAGGTAAGGTTCACGGATGTCAATCTTTTCACCAATTCAATGACGTGCAACTTATGTATCTCCAGATCTGGTGATGCCACAATACAGTCATCAGATAGGTTTGCACAAATGGGAGATCATGCGTCAACTTAGTCACAAAGCACTCCATTGTTGAGGAAGGATCTTCAATCCAAAACAAGCACGCTTCCAGATATAGCAAGTCTTATCGACAATTATGCCGAGCTTGAATTGATCCTCTTCTGCTATTGGCATGGTATTGAAAGCTGCGGTCACATCACAGACACTGTATACCGTATTACCAGATAACGAGGAAAAGATGGAAGGTATATCGCGCATAGGGAAGTTGTAGTCATCGAGCATGACATTGATGTGTCGTACGTCCATGCACCAACGATACGCAATGGGTTCACCAGAGACTGGATCGCGTTTGGGGACACAAGTCAAGCCACTGTTGAACGGTGTGTAAGTAGGAGATACTGCGATCACCCCAGCTTCTAACCATTCGTCTAGCTGTTTCCGAAGAACTGGTTTCAGTGCATCTGCAACTCGGTATGGCGAGCGGTATGCGACTTTCCCTGCAGGAGTGGGTAAAGGTACCACTGCTTCTGGCATCGTACAATAGGCATCCTTTGGTATAGCTGCGTTAGCATCCAGGTACGGGGCAAGAGCATCAAGAAACGATTGCTGCTGTTCCTTGCTACCCGCTGGACTGGCGTTTGGGATATACTCATCTGGCATCGTAGGAGGATCTCTGGGAACTCCTGGTCTGTGCCAACAATAAGGAAGATTGCCAATGTATATACCAAAGTGATGTTTGATGTCATTGCCAATGGCAATATCAGCATTACCATGTAAGTCGAACACTTCAAAGTGATGGTAGATAGCTTTGTCATTGCAAGAAATAAGTAATTTATTCTTTGTAATTCCTAATCTAGGTACAAGAGTCCCTTTGTGTGCAGTGTGCACATGACCAGGCCGAGGCTCCACTTGCCAACCCATTTGCTTACACAGTGTCATGACCGATTAGGACATAGTAACAGTATGCATCGTTGTCACCCCCTTCCCCTTACTTCATTAATATTACCTCGCATTATTGCTCATCTTACCGATATTGTATTTCATTGTCATTAATTCCATCGTTGTATTTATTATTTCTTGCGAGCATTGGGTATATATATCGGATAAGAATAAGAGCAATAAAGGCATCAGTTTATCTCGTCACATTATTCTATCTACCTTATCCTTGTCTTGACCAACCTCTAGGATCCACCTCTATCCTAGTTCTTGTCCTTGTCCGGTCTTGCCATTGGTAACCATCCATGTGGTCAATGCATAGAGGAAAGCACCTAACACCCACCTTCTAGTCTAGTCTTGTTCTTGTCTTGTTCTGTCTTGCCGCTTGATCCATTCTCGTGGGTTCTTGCATTCTTGTTGATTGGTTAGTAGTTGTATTATCCTTTAGTAGAGTAGTATTCTTATCTCCGTCTTGTTCCTAGCTATCTTCTATTGGGTCGTGCTCCTACTCTCCACTCGCATTTCTGACACACAGCGACGAGGAAACAGTGCTATGTGTCGCGCCAGGATCAAGGAGCGCAAGGAACTTGTGTTTTTCTAGGTAAACAGGAATGTAATATGAGTGTGTATTCTCAAAAGAAAACTCATGTGAAGACTGTGTAGACTTACAATCTGTACAGGGACCAACCGCGAGGTCCAAATCACCCATGACGATGTCCAAATCATCGTCGTCATCATCCTTCTTCTTAGGAGGAGCAGGAGGCTCAGACTCCACAACATCAGATGAACGGATCGCCAATATTTGGCACTTGTGCCCATGTCGCCAAGGAGCACCACACTTGTGACAGGTATTGCCACGTCTAGGGGCACCAGCAGAAGAAGAGGAAGATGAGGATGCAGATGAGGGTCCTGACGAACCCAAAGAAGAGCCCGAGGAAGAGCCCGAAGGTGAGCCAGCAGAAGACGAGGCCCGGAAGGGGTTGTGCATGCTTGCACTAGAACCAACTGAAGAACTTTGAGCTAGAACCTTAGCTTGTACCTTGCAGTTCTTGGTGTCATGACTACCATTCCCGTGAAGCTCACAGAATTGCGAGGGTCTCTCCACATGGCGGCGTTTGCCATCTCTACGAGACGACGAACCACCAGAAGAAGTGGCAGTAGAGGAGGAATCATCCCCCAAAGAGGAAGGAGCGGAGTCCCGAGTCCGATTGGCCTTGCGGAAGCGAGCCTTGTTGACGCCCTTCTCCAGAGCGAGAGCGAGAGACGAAATACCAGCCAAAGTGTTCTTCTAGTGCGACGGCAAACCAGCACGAGCAGTATACACCCGGTCTTGAAGGTCAGGTAAGAGGGCATCGATATACTTGTTCACCATAACGAAGTTGTCATCGGCTTTGGCATCGCGGCAGAGCTTCTCAAAGCGGGCGGTGAAAAGCGCAACAGTCTCCGACGAACGCATTTGTACACTTATCAACTGATCTGTCAAATCTGCTACACGATCAGCTTCATTAACATCCAGATCTTCAACCAGACGGGAGCGAGCAAAGGACCAGGGCCTATCAGTGTACGGTTTAAGGTTAACTGCAAACCAAGAACGATGCTCAGGCGAGAGCAACATAGGGAGGAATCGTGGCCAAGACTTGTCAATATCCCAGCCATCACCATAAACAACATCTTCAAACTTGGTAAGACAATCGTCTAAAGTGGGGAAAGTGGACGCTGACAGTTTCCACACATAACCAGACCATTGCAGGCATGGCAGGTTAGACGGTGCACGACCCAAACGATCAGGAATGGAAGCTGCAGCTACAGCAGGAGCGAAAACAGCTTGGGCAGCAGCGGCAAAGGAGATAGCTTCTTGCAACCGAACCATGTGGGCCTGAAGTTCTTGAGCATTACCATTTCCAGAAGCAACGGCATTGGTAAATTCGCGGGTTACACGAGCCAACTCCGCTCTCAGATCGGCAATGCCTTGACCAGCATCTTCTTGAACCGAAATGGAGTTCGTCGAATGTTCAGACATGATATGAGGTGGAAGAAAAGGTAAGGTAAGGTATGTAAAAAAAGGTTTAGAGTAGAGTTCGAAAGAATTCGTCAAAAAAAATGTGGTATCGCTCAATTGGAAAGCTTCAAAAGACGAGACCAAAAATAAGATAATGTTTTATTGAAGAGAACTACTCTCTATTTA
>JALLLT010000114.1:0-30747 GCA_025266875.1 Fennellomyces sp. T-0311
TCAAGTTGAAAACCGGTATAAACTCCACGACAATCAACTTACTTCGGCCATAATGCACGTTGATAGAGGCACCAATGGTGTCTGCAAGGTATGTGTAAGATAACCATATGTGCATGACCATAGCTTTCTTTGCGATGATTACTATGCAACAAAAATGGTGGTCAACAGTAAAGAGTTCATACATATTTATGATGAATAAAAAACAGATTCTTTATCGGAATTATGGTGGTGTTGTTAGTTTCGGTTTTGTCACCGAGTTTTTTGTTTCGGCGTGTGCATCCCCTCTGGTATGCAAATTCCACGTCGATTCGACATATAAGACGAATAGAATGGGATATGAGCTCTTCGGTGTTGTTGCCAACTTTAATGGATGTGGGTTCCCCATCGCCTATATGTTCCTTGGTGTTAATGATGGCGTCGTTCTAGAACACCAAAGAGCACCTTCACGCCAGGAGATGATACGACGCTTTTTCCGTAGTCTACAGACTTATGGATTTGCCCCGGACTTCATCTTTTCGGACAAGGATCGCGGCCAAATCAATGCAATTGAAACTGTGTTTGGTCGTCATCCACTGCGCCTATGTCTCTGGCATATTCAACGAGCAGTAAAGCTACGGTTGGGTGAAGACAAAAGAGTTGATCCGCGCTACAATGCAGCAGATGCTCGCGAGCAATTCCCATTCATTTCTTTGCGCTTTGTTCCACCATCAGACCGCAGTGGAAAAATTTGCCCGAATGCGGACCATCGCGACCAAATTGTAGCCATGGTGCGAAAGCACTATCATATGCACCCGCATATTCCACTTCAACGTGGTATGTTGTAACCGTTGAATCGAGTAGGTATAAGATACATTGTTAATATTGGACTTAGTTGGCCGTGAAAATGCAGATCAACTTCGCCAGCGTGCTGGTCGCGAGTTATATCGCTTTTGCGTTCAGCACAATCTTCCTGATGTGTGGGCGTATATATACAACTGCTGGTACGCTCGCGTGTGGTGGGATCGATGGGCATGCAGCAGTCGCCCTGACAACATCCCGATGGCGAAAACCACGATGATGATAGAAGCACAATGGCGAGTGCTTGTAACAGTGCAGACCACAGGATACTTACAATCGTGTACGTTGCTGTGAGTCGGACAATGTAGACAATAACCCGAAGGTGGAACTGGTTATATGAGGGTATAAACGATGAGGATTCCTGTATCCAGGAATCCTGCTTTATATATACGTCAGATATTAGGGGGTAATAGCTAAGGCGTCTATGATCTACCATCTACGAATTCCATCTAAGCTATACGTAATCCTAATATCCTTATCCAACCATGCGCCATATGAGTTGTCACATGCTACGTCTATCAATACGGTATATGGATACTGCATGGCGATCAACCAGGTTGCAGGTTGGATAACGTCTGTAATGGACACACCATTACAATCTCCCCCGTCTATATAACGTCATATCCATAGTTGATTCGTCGGGAGGATTCACCGTCAATCCGTCGATGTCGTCCAAGTCAATTCCCTTTGTTTCGTCGTCTCGCAATCGTCCTTGGTATCGTCCATCAACCCCTTGTTCGTCGATATGTGAATCATGATGCACCGTCCTTGAGTCCGTCCAAGTTGTATGTATGCTGGACCCCTAGTCAGCAGTGACAGATCGTTTATCGTCAAGCCGAGTTGCCTGCAATAATACTCGTCGTCGTAATTGCGGCAAAACGTCTCGGCTTAGGCTCTCCCCCCGCCAAAGAATAGGCACGTCCAGGAGAAGCCGAGAGTCAAAGAACAATAAGTTCAGGATCGTCTGAGTCGCGTCTTTCTAGAAAAATCGAGAAAAATGAGTAAGGGGCACCCAAATTAAACCTTACTATGCGCGTCGCAAGTGTTTGGGTGGCCGACCCTGTCGCTTCTTAGGCACCGCATCAAGCATCGGTGTCTCCTTAGAAGCTTGATACTGTTGAAGAACATCTTGCGCGTTAGCCAAGTGTGAAACTGGTTCCCAAGTAGCGTCATGAAGGGGGTAACCCTTCCACTTGACCAAGTATTCTAACTTGTTTCGTCGCTTGCGCTCGTCCAGAATTTCTTCAACCTCGAATTCGTCTTCTGATCCATTGGTGATGACTGGTGGTGGCCGTTCAGGTCGTCGTTCCACGTCATCTGGTTCGGAATAAGGCTTCAACACACTAACGTGAAAGACGTTGTGTGTCTTGATCGTCGCCGGTAAGTCGAGCTTGTATGCAACTGAGCCGATTCGTTCCATGACCTTGTATGGACCGGCCCACCGTGGAAGCAATTTCTTGGTAGGTGCATTCCAGTAGACGTCTGGGTTCAAGTTTGCTGTCTTGACCAGTACTGGATCACCAACAGAAAATTCCAAATCGCGTCGCTTCCGGTTGGCATACTTAGCTTGTCTCTCCGTTGCGTCCTTGATAGCCTTGGTAACGTCGAGTCGTATAGACTCCAATCGTCGAGCAAGGGCGTCAGCATGTGCATTGCTCGTGTCGTCAGAGCTGGAGATCAGAGCTGGCGATACATGGCGTCCCAGATCTGCGTAAAAAGGCGTCAGATTGGTGGATGCATGCTTGGAATCATTATACGTATGTTCCAAGATAGGCAACCATTCGTCCCAATCCGTCTGCTGGTAGGCAACGTAGTGTCGTAGCAAGGCTTCCAGACTACGATTCATGATCTCCGTCTGTCCGTCGCTTTGGGGATGAAAACTACTGGAGAGTTTCCTCTTGATCCCCAACCGTTTCGTCAGCGCTGCCCAGAACTTCGACGTGAAACGAGTATCGCGATCTGACACGATATCGTTGGGCAGGCCATGTTGCCGATAAATCTCGCGCAAGAACAGGTGAGCAAAATCCTCTGCAGTGTCCGTCGTCTTGCAAGGAGCAAAATGTGCACGCTTGGAGAATCGATCGACAAAAACAGCAATAGCGTCAAACTTGCGAGGCGTCTTCGGTAGCTGCGTGATGAAATCCACCGAAATCGAGAGCCATCGTCCTTCAGCATGCTGCAGTGGCTGAAGTAAGCCGGCTGGTTTCTGGTTCGTCGACTTGACACGTTGGCACATATCACAAGTGGCAAGATAACGTCGCACTGACTTGTTCATCTGTGGCCAAAAGTAAGTCCGTCCCAAACATTCTACTGTAGCGTCGATACCTCTATGGCCAGCAACTGGAGCATCATGGGCGTCATGTAACAAGGTGTTCAGCAGTGTCGGCATGCGAGGTACACACAGTAAACGGCGGCCATCAACTACCTTGTAGATGATGCCATCCTCGAGAACATAGTCGTCGTCATGGCCAGTAGTACGCAAGCGGGCCAAAACGTCAGCCCAGTAAGCGTCCTTAGCGTAGTACATGGCGCATTCCTTACCAATCGTCTCCCCCCTCACGGTGAGGACAATAGAACAAATTTCCATTGAAGCGTCGGGATTGGATGGTACGTCAGGAGGCCGCTTGGATAGCGCGTCAGCCCCTTCATTCTCTTCTCGAGGGATATGGTGCACGTCAAACTGAAACGTCATCAGCTTCTCCAATAGTCGGATTTGCCGTTTCGAAAGGTTCTTGCTGTTGGCATGCATCGTCGCAATGGCGCGGTTGTCTGTAAAGACCGTGAATCGTTCACCATCAAGATGGTGACGCCATTGCTCAAGACAGTACTTGACTGCCAGGAGCTCCAACTCATGCACCGGGTAATGAAGCTCAGCACCCTTGAGCGTCCTTGAAGCATAAGCCACAGGGTGGAGCAGACCGTCGTCCTGGACCTGGCTAAGGATGCCACCAATCGAAAGCGTCGTGGAAGCATCGGCATGCACAAAAAATCGTCGGTCAGGATCCGGTAGGGCTAGAACAGGGGCGGAAGTTAGACGTCGCTTCAATTCTTGAAAAGAAGCTTCACACTTATCATCCCAGTTCCACGGCACGTCCTTGCGAAGCAAGTAATTCATAGGAGCCGAAAGCTCGGCGAAACCATCCACAAACGTCCGGTAGTAATTGCATAATCCCAAAAAAGATTGGATGTCCGCAGTTTTCCGTGGCGTCGGCCATTGGGATATAGCCTCCAGTTTGTGTGGATCGCATTCGACCTTATTTTCGGAAACCACATGGCCGAGGAACTCAAGCCGCGTCATGCCAAATTCGCATTTCTTGGGGTTGGCATATAACTTGTGTTCTTGTAGGCGTTCGAAAACAACGCGTAACGTCGCGAGGTGCTCTTCTTTCGTCTTGGTATAAATCAGAAAGTCGTCGAGATATATCACAAGGCCGTTATCGTCAAGAAATCGCGGAAAATGTCTGTTAGCAAGGTGACAAACGTCGCAGGGCTTCCCATAAGCCCCATGCCCAATACTAACATCTCGTAATGACCGTATCTCGTCAGGAAACCCGTCTTGGGAACGTCTTCCTCAGCGATCCGAACCTGGTAGTAACCAGAGAGCAGATCGATACGGCTAAAATACTTCGCCCCCGCAGCTGATGGATAAGGTCGTTCGTACGAGGAATGGGTGCCTTCGTCTTGACTGACAGGCTGTTAAGGGCCCTGTAGTCAATAATCATCCGCAGAGATTGGTCCTTCTTGGCGACAAAAAGGACTGGCGCCCCATATGGCGAGTGTGATGGACGGATCCAACCCTTGGCAAGCATATCGTTCAACGTTTTCTTTAAAACGGTGAGCTCGCGCGTGGATAATCGATACATACGCTGAGCTGGTGGTTGCGCACCAGGCACCAGCAGAATCGTGTGCTCCACATGACGTTTGGGAGGCAATCCATCAGGCAATTCGTCTGGGAAAACATCGTGAAATTCATCCACCAGTGCATCCAAACCCGGAATGTCAACCTTATCGCCGTTGACTTCGATTTTCTCCACGCAAAGAACAAAAAGCCATCGTCGGTTACGTCACGCAAAGCTTTGTTGCTGGCCGAGCGCGAAAGAAATTGAATCTCCATAGGCGTCGGAGGAGGAGGCCGAGGTTTGACACTGTTGGTTTTCCAGTCGATTTCGGGGTTCTCGTCATAAAGCCAGCTTTTACCAAGTATAACGTCATGGTCGTCGCTGACAATGCCCAAAAAAGTCGAACTGAGGTGGTGAATTCGTCCATCACGACATTGGCGTCCAAGTAACATGCCGATTCTGCCCATCGGGCATCGGCAACTTTGACGGAAGAACCTGGGGTTGAATGCGTCTCAGCCGCAAGTCCACTTGCTTCCAAAAAGGAAAACGTCACAAAATCGTGTGTTGCCCCGCTGTCAATCAAAATCCTGGCTTTGCGCCCATTAACAAGGCCTTCACGTCGGATCAGGATATGCCGTACTGGCAATTCGCTCGTATTAACACAACCGTCTGTTAGAGCGAAAGAGCGAGGATAAACGTCATCATCAATAAAGTCGTCGTTCATTTTTGCAAAAAATGCTTTATTGGTACTAGGATCCTGAGAGACGTCTACACTAGTAGTGATGATGGGGGTTCGGGATCCAAAATGGATCCCTCGTCGCACTGATAATCGTCTGCGGCTTTAACTAACGATGATGGCTCTGGAGAAACGTCACCGGAAAGGTCACCAACAGGTATGGGCGCATCTGTTGGTGGGCCTAGTTTTTTGAAAACTGGCGTCTCTTGCCCTTGCCCTTGCCCTTGTCGTCGCCATTATCCTTGCCCTTAGGCTTGGATTGCGGCAGGTGGTCCCCGAACTGTGGGCAGTTCTTGCCAAAATGGCCAGGCTTGTAACACCGGAAGCAAAGGTTGCTCTCAATGACCTTCTTGGAGGACAACCCGCTGGCCTGACCGTTGCGCTTCTTGCGGAAGCCACACTCGACTCCGTCGACTTCCATGGGCGTTGGCCTAGAGGAGGAGTTGGCTTCGGCCGAGGCAGAAGACGTTGCACTCGGCTGCGCATATGGTGGTTGAGACTTGAACGGGCTTGCGTCGCCATAATGGCCGTCATAGTGTTCAGCTTGACGAATGATCTTGTCCAAGCTGACACCACCGCGATCCTCGACAAAGGCGGCTGCCGCAGGTTTCAGCCCCTCAATGTAGCGGGCTGGGCCTCCGTCTCATGGATGTCGTCGATACCGTCCATAAGACGCAAGAAACGCTGCGTGAAGCTGGCAACCGTCCCATTGCCTTGGCGACAGGCTTGCCACTGACGTCGGCGGAGTTGCTGGTTGTTGGTGGGGAGCCAACGAGCACAGAAAACGCGGCAAAACTCCGGCCAAGTGGTGGGCATGGCCCCACGTTTCGTCTCAGCCTTGAACCAAAGAAGGGCCGTCTCCTGCAAGGTCAGAGCAGCGAGACCCACCTTCTGGTCGTCGGTGACCGTACGGACCAGGGAAAAGTAGTGCTCATACCCAAAGAGCCAGGAGTGGACCTCTTCGGGTGAGCCTTGCCAGTGAAGGTCGTCGACGGCATTGGGATGCATACTCCACTGGGGTTGGTGCCGTTTGTGTTACGTCGTCGCGGTGGCGGTCGCCACGGCTTTGCCCGCTGGAACTGCTGCTGCTGCTGCTGTTGCCCCCACTGGATGGGTTTTATCGGCGAACAGGCGGCATCGCGGCATGGATCGATGCCCACATTCCTTGGATGTCGTTGCGGAACGGAGGGCGGTCGTCGCCGCCAGCGCTAGGAACAGGTGCACTGGTGGCTGGTGGTGGCGGCGCAGGTGCCACAGGAACGGCTTGTGCGGGAGGTGCAGCAGGGCCCGGCGTCACAGCTGCCAGCTGTTCGGTTAGCTGCTGAATTAAAAGACGCAATTCAGCAGCTTGGCGGTCTTGGTGCGCAGCCTCCTCTCGTTGCGCCGCATACGCAGTGGCGAAGTTGCGGTCGGCCGTCGCTAGCATGTCCGCCAGCTGCCGATTCGTCGCCTCTTGGTTGGCAACGAGCTCCGAAATCTGGTGCTCGCGCCGGTCGTCGCGTTCCTCGAAGGAAGCAATCCGGGCGGCCATCCGGTCGTTGGCGTCGTCCAAGGCGCGGACCCGGTCTTCGGCAGCCGTCAATTCCGTCCGGATGCCTTGAAAGTGGCCGGTCGTCAGCTCCGCGTAGGCTTGGAGGTCTTGGGCCACGCCGTCCCAAGGGCGGCCTTCCTGCGAAGGAACAGGCAAGGAAGGAGAGGCCAAAGTGGGGGCGGCAGAGGGTTGCGTCGCAGCCTGTGTAACGTTGGCTGCAGGGCAATCGTCGCGATGGGGCTGCAATCGTCGCCACAGCCGAATGGCGTGGCACGTCTTGTACCACCAGTACGTCCAGATCCTCATCGAATTCAGCCAATTCGGCAAGGTCAGCGTCTGCAGAACTACCAGCTGCATGGGCCGCAGCGGCAGTTGCAGGGTTACCGGTCCAGCCGGTCGTCCAAGGGCCGGCGTAGAGGCAGCACGGCCTGGCGTCTGAGAAAGGCGTCGAAGGGGGTGGTCTTCTGTCTGGTTGGTCATCGAATTGGGAAAGGGGTACGTATGGTCAGAACCAGAGGAATCGGGCTGGATGGATGCGTGTGCAGAAGTACGGCGGAACTTGAGTTTTTTGGAGAGCTTTGAGAGTAGGGGTCTAAAACGTCCGAGCAAAGGGTACTCGTTAGAACAAATTCTGGTATGCGCCAAAGAGCGTCGTCGCAGTGCATCAACATCTCAAAGAAGGTTCCTGCTCAATTACAACGTCGAGCACGGTTTCACAGAACCGAATTTCGCTACCAATTGTAACAGTGCAGACCACAGGGTACTTACAATCGTGTACGTTGCTGTGAGTCGGACAATGTAGACAATAACCAGAAGGTGGAACCGGTTATATGAGGGTATAAACGATGAGGATTCCTGTATCCAGGAATCCTGCTTTATATATACGTCAGATATTAGGGGGTAATAGCTAAGGCGTCTATGATCTACCATCTACGAATTCCATCTAAGCTATACGTAATCCTAATATCCTTATCCAACCATGCGCCATATGAGTTGTCGCATGCTACGTCTATCAATATGGTATATGGATACTGCATGGCGATCAACCAGGTTGCAGGTTGGATAACGTCTGTAATGGACACACCATTACAGTGCTAAAGAGGGACTTTCTTTTGAACTTCCCTCGTCCACGACGCGACCTGCTGATGTATATCATCATCAACCAACAACTTCCACTGATGAGAGCAAACTTTCAGCTCAAGCTTCAGAATCGCCGTCAGGCATTGGAGTGGGAGAAAGAGTTTGCTAGGTCATGGAAAACTTTGACGCAAACTCTTCGACGACGCAATGGAGGAGAGGAACCCAATGCAGATGCACGGTATATGCCCTCGATAGAGGACTCTACTTGTGGCTGTCCTGCATTCATTAATAGCAGATTTATGCTCTGCAAGCACCTTGTCAAACGGTACAATGATGCAGTTAGACAATCATGGAGTCTCTTTAGTGCACTGGATGTTTATATCCAGCGCAAAGACACTGCGCCTTATGTGCATGTTGAAGAAGACGTATGTGCGCCTATAGCTACATGAAAAAAATCTGCTTTCTAACGTGTTTAACACGTAGATCTAAGTGTATCCCTTTAGGCTAATGTGACTTTCCCCTCTTTCCTGGCCTCGGGGCAATGAAGACGATATTCCGACAGCAGTAGACGATGTACCTACAAATACTGCTCGCCCTCTCGAAGATGGTGCGTGGCTTTTGTAGTATAGGTTAACATTAGTGATATGGTGCAACCTGTCTTAAATAGACAAAATTTGAAAAATGTAACAAAATTTTGATTTTAAGTACCGCTTCTATATATAGTAAAACTAGTCACTGCGGCTGGCTCTGCGGTGTGATGTGTACTGCTTCTTTGCCTTCCTCAAGAGCTCATCTGCCTCATGGCCATCGACATTTCCACCGGCATAGATATCTATATATGCCCATGCCTTTGATGCAAAGCGTCGAATCATTGGCAATGGGACCGAATTTAAGATGTCCGGGAGGCGTTGCTCTAGTGAGCGGAAAGAATAATCACATTGCATTCGTGCTTCACGCTTCGCCTTGCCCCAGTAGCGTTCGATGAAGTTCGTTTCACAATGGAACTTTGGATAAAGTTCAAACTTGTGACGCGAACTGACAACCAACTCCTGAAGCGCCGACTTTTGGGCTTTGAAGTCAGGTTCATTGGCCAAAATATGCTGGGCACAACAATGGTTGCTTGTCGCAGAGGCAGCGCCACAGCTTGCTCGAAGGCCGTTGCTCCACTTGCCTCTTTCCTTAAGGATCTATATATGTAATTGTGAGACTTACCTATGATGCATGTAATTATTATGTTGCTTCCTTACTGAGATCATTCCTTAAAAGTATCGTTGTTTAAAACGAGTCCCATCGCGGCGCCATGTAAATTGTTTGTCTTCATAATAAAAGTCAAACAACTTGGCACGGCCGCTTTGCAAAGTGAACCCATGTTCTTTGAACGGATACTTCAAGTTTTCGACCTCCTGATCCTTAAGAATCATTCGGCTGGGAAGCAGTGCATCAGGTGCATAGGCATTGTGGTTTGAACTTTGATCAAAGCAAAAGACACCTACACATATTCGCACTTTATAAGCCATATTGTATCAACTTAACACTCGACATACCAATGCAATTCGGATGCAGTACTTCAAATATAGGCAATGCCTTATTTTTGAACTGCTCCAGCATATGCTCGCTCTTCCAATAGCCTTCCTGATTCTTTCCAGCTTTGAAGTACTCACGAGCTTCTACTGGGAGATTGCGTTCCATGGCAAAGTCTGGATCAAGACGCATTGGGCCATGGCATTCGCAAAGGAAGTCACTGATCATAATTGATCCACCTAGACCTTTCTTGCGAAGCACCATTTCGCCATCAAATAGCCATATATCTGCTTTGCAGTCATTCGAGTAGAATGTCGATTCATCATGCGTGACAAGAACATGACGCAGGCAACCTTCTGGAAGGACAGGTTCCTTTACATCACTCATGTCCTCACTGGAATACAGATTCATCAGCTCACGATATTCCATCATTCTTTTTGCCCATTCAACACGATAGGCAACAACATCAGGTCTTTCGTGACCATCATAGTAAATCTTGCACAACAAGAGCGTATTTTAGCTTCTCAGTGTATACACATATCTCATAACTATCTCGAATAATTCACTTACATCTTTGGAGTATCTTTTGTATCTATACCCCCAAGCATGCAGATACTTCAGGATTGTATTCTCAGATACAGATCCTTCCACTCCAAGTGTTCGTGGAATGATGCGTGCTTCGAGTTCAGTTTTAAGCACAGCGGCAGATCGTTTGTGTGGCTTGACTGACTTAAAGTAAGTAATGCAAGCAGCTTTCACATCTTCATCGCTCAAGAAGGACTTTCGTTTGGCATGCTTGCCTTGAGAGTGAGGCGGAAGGCGACCTCCAAGATCCATATAGGACTTCGCCCAATAGCCAATGGCACGACCACAGTAGGCAAATGCCTTGTTCCAAAGGGTCATAGCAACAGCCATACAAGCGTCACCCTTTTTTTTGCCATTCAGGCGATATTCAAAGTACTTGAACACGCTTAAAAGGCGAAGGGATTCGTAAGCGTTCAAGGCACCAACATCTGACTGGGAATTGCGAATCCGTTCAATTTGCTGAGACAATTGCGGCTTAAATTTGCGAATCAGTTTAAGCTCCCTTTCGTTTCTTGACGGTGGATGCGCGTCGGTGGCAATTTTTTCCAGTACAACAGTTTTCGAAGGCAAAGGTCTGCCATCAGTGTTGTCTGCGACCGTAAAAAAGCTCGTAATTGGAACGCAGCTTTTTGCGATTGCCTCATGCTGTTTCTTTTTTACAGCCATTCTCCATTTCGTCTGGCGTGAATCCCCTAATAATAGCGTGAAAAAGGTTGCTTTCGTTAACACTGCTATTTGCCCTCACATACATTAATATCTCAATCACACCTGTGTGTGGCGCTCTTAGATGATCATCACCACCACTTTTCCAAGCAAGAATACTCGACCATGAAAAGGTCAAATCTTCTTCGTTGATACCGCAAAGAACCCAATCGTCAACTTCTTTGTCAGATTCTTCTCCTTCAGATAGCGCACCAAGCTCATTAAGCAAGTTTTCTTGAACTTCTTCTTGAACTTCTTCTTGAACTTCTTCTTGAACTTCTTCGGTCAAAATAGCATTGGGAGCAGCAGTAGCAATAGCAAGAGGGCCAATCTTATAACCCGACAATAGCAACAGCAACGATAATGTCTCAACATTAATGTGTCGAAGCATAAACTAAGCAATTGATTCTAACCTGCCCTCTCGAAGCATATGTGCCATCTGAAAGGCGCTGCCTTTTACTTGCTGCAGCAGAACATCCTTTTTTCTTTGGCATAATAGGTAATGAAGAAACAAAAAGCTTAGAAAAGACTAGAACAAAATATAAATAGGTTAACAGGCTATTGGTTCTGATCAAGGATTTTGTGTAACATAGCTGCTAATTTGTGTTACACAGATAACGGTGCTGTGTTTGAACTGTAACAATATCGGCCCTTTCCCTGCTTAAAACCTCACAAAGGTCCCAACTTTGAACTCTATCTCCTCTTTCAGAACAACAACTATCAAAAATCTAATCCAAGATTCTTAAACTACATTGGGTATTCTATCATAATCTTGGATTGGTTTTTGGAAATATTTTGTTTTGGCAGACTAGATGCAATTTAAAAAATTGCAAAAATTTTGTCTATTTAAGACAGGTTGCACCATATTCAAAGTACTGAGTGCATTATTTATAGACGCACTAACGGATTTCAATGCTACTCAAGAAGCTGATATCCTATCGGTTAGTGGCGTTCAAATGGAAGGGGATAATTTGCCTCCTTTGCCTGGTCACGTTACTGTGGACGAAGAGGATGAGATCATAGTGATCAATGACGACGACGATGATGACGACAGACTGGTTGAAGATGCTTTAGACATAGATGCCGACATTGACGATAAAGAGACTGATTTGTGGACCCGTTTGGGTACATCGGAAGATAGTTTGCTACAAACATATCAACGGCATCAACAATTAATGCAGCAATTAAATGAGACACGCCTTCAGCTACAAGAAGAAGTAGCAAGCTATCGAATGATGCTGCCACCAAACCAGCGACGAGCATTCGACGATGCCTTTCTACGTGGCGACACTGAAGAATATGTCAGAAGAGTTCGTCAACACCGCAACGAGAATATCCGCTCAAGGAACTCGCGTGGTGTCCATCCGTACATTCAGTATTATCCTTTATAGACTTATTTTTCTTTATCATCTTTTTTTTTTATACTTTTTGTGCTTCCATTTTTTTGTTTCGTTATAGACTTTCTTGATTCTTTTCACTATATACTTTTCTTATTCTTTTCATTATACACTTTAACAAATCATTGTTTATTTATTATATTACACGAGCTATACACGTATTCATATGCCGCGACTTCTCAGAACTCGAATACTAAGCGGTCTGTTGTGCAAGTCCCTCAATTAAACAATGTAAGTGTTGTTACATGCTAAATGTTATATAGGAATGTCAACTGCCTGTTTTAATGTCAGCTGTCTAATTTAAGGCAAGTGTACATGGTATTTATGTGACAAGATAAATAAATATGTAGCTTTTGCCATGATTTTCTGCTTTTTTTTGTGCTTTTTACTCGTGTATTAAGTTGTGATGGATGGTTGAAGGGCTACCATCTGTGTGTCCCGCCATCCAAGGGACCGCCCCTGGCATAAGCCACCTGTTGTTAAGCCACAGCCTTTCTTTTGACCTATCTGGGTAGAAATTCCCAGTGCTCATCCGTGAAAATTTGGAAACGCGTAGGCGGAGTGTCAATACCAATATATCCTTTCCAGCAGTCAACCATAATATGAGAGCCTACTATTCTATTAGCTAATGTAGAGATCCAACAACTGGTATTATTAAAAAAATGAGGTTGAAAACTACCTTCCTTTTTTGTAAATTACGCTGGGTTTTTTTCGTTGCTCCCATTTTTATTTGTTCCCCTGCTCTTGAAAAAAGTTTTTCGGTTATTCCGCAAGAATCATATTGGATGACCTCAAAAAGTTACAAAAGTATGTCTGTCTGGCAGGTTTTTGCACATTTTTTTATTACTATGCTTACATGCAGTTTTTTTGGGATTAATCTAAAGAACATATCATCGGAAAAACAATTTGGTCCCTGAGACCTTTGGGATATTTGAGTATACTTGTTACCTTGCACGGATATTTATGGCCTTGGGGAAGACAGAGAAGAACTCGGACCCACCAAAAATATTTTTGCAATACTGCAGAGGACATATGTTATAGGAAGTATTTTAGCTATCCTGAGGTGCACACAGGATGTAGACAAATACTATAGTAGCCCACCTGGTCAACCAAAATATCCTCGACTACTTTTTTGGACGCGAAGCACCTTCTAGGCAACAGAGACATAGCACTCAATAAAGAAAGAGCCCCATACAGTGTATTTATGTTCGAAATAATAGATTTATTGAGTTTTTCTTCTCTTGGTTGCTCGGCCTTTGCCTTTGTCCTGTTTCAGTACCGGAATTTCACCATTGCAGTGTATCCACGCATGCAAATCTGTATCACTGTTTACCAGATAATTGCTATAATGTCCATTGCTAACTTCAGTTGCAAAGTCTGGAACAATATGTACCGAGCGCTCTATACTTTGTACTGAAAGAATGAATAAGCCATGAAATTTCTTGTCAGGATCTGGTGCAACCACTTCCAATCCAGTCAGATGAGGTTTCTTCTGGGGAAGAAACCGCTGGGCGAGGCAAAGTTCCAGTATGCTTTGACCATACAGAACACGGAAAAACATATGAGCTTGTGCATATCCTTGTTCGTCTACTGTAGAATCTGGTGGTGTAATTGGCTTGAAAGTGAAGTAATCTTTCCTGCGGTTACTGTGATATCTATCATGTGTAAGCACTGCGTCTTTGATCTGTTTGCCGGACGTGTCATAATCGATAATCCTCAGTGTGTGATAAACTTCAATTTGGGCGCAATCTAGTTTTGGCATATTCTTCTGCTTACGCACACTGAAATTCTTTTCCATATAAATGTCAAGAAATCCGGAAACGAGTACTGTGAAGTTGACTTGAATCGAGTTGCTGAGTGACTGATGAATACTACTAATTGTATAGAATTGTGGATCGCGCGAGGTCAGTGTGTGGGTTGCTACGAGGTGTATAGGGTTAGTAATTGCGGGCTTCGATGGGATCGGTTTCACATTGTCGACACTGTCGAATATTGCGTTACTCGTTTCGACATGGCGAGCCACCTATATGAACATAGTTTTGTAATTAAAAGACAAATATAATTGTTTATATAAAGATACCTGAATAATTGCATCTCATCGATTGTTTGTCTGCTTAGAAGGCTTTTTCGCATGCATGATATGCTTATGCTCGCTATGATTTGTCGAATAGCCGCTAGTTGCACCATACTCGCGTATGTCATTGGTGTACTTATTAAGCATATGATGTTTTGGAAATACTAAATCACTCTTTGTAAATTTGTTAATTGTAAGCATAGACATAACTTTGGTTCCTTACGTCACAGTATTCTTCAAATACTGTACAATAATCGTAACACTCCTTCAAAGTTTTTTTCCAGAGATTCTAAATCTGACTCCCTAAATTCGCTTCCGGTACACTGAATGACAAAGTCAAGGAACTTCCATATGCAGATTACTGCTTGGGGTTCAATGTAATCATAAACGCAGGGCAAAATAACCTTTTTAAAAAATTAGAATTTCAGAATCATCGGAAAAGCATATTTTTCTCTGAGTGCCTTTTCAAGCTCCTACTGCCTATATGTCCTCCGTATGGAAATCGAGTACTCTCACAGGGCAAAAAATATTTCAGCGAGATTGTAAATATTTTTGTGCTCTGACGGATATGTACATGGCAGTCAATTGATTTAGTTCTTTAGAAGATTGCGAGAAGGTATGAGAAATGTTTCAGTGCCTCGGAGAAGGTCAGGAATGTTGAAAGAGCGTATAAATTGTTTTCGTTCCTTTGTTAAGGTAGCTAAAGATATTAAAAGAGCTACTTTAGTGCTCACTGTTTGCAGTTTCCTTTGCTTTATTCTTGGGAATGAGAGGGGGTATTAGTTACTAAATGCGCATTCATTATATGTCAAGGCTAGTTAAGTGTCATCTGCCTCCACAACATCCCCTATATAAACCTGTGTGCCAGCTGACTCGTCCGAAGAGCCTTCGCCAAAATCTTGGGTTGGATTGTCTACATTCTCTTCGTTCGTAGTAGGTTTATCGCAAAAATCTTGGGTCGTGGTGTCTACATACTCTCTGTCAGCAAGATCATGAATTTTCCCTTTCGAGTTAATCCAAGAATGAATATCAGTATCTGTATTCACCAGATATGCGCTTTTTGAGTGATAGCCATCAACCGATCGTATATTGTATGCATCGAAGTCAGGGATAATCCAGATGGAGCGCTTGATATCTTCAATGCGGCTGATAAATGCTCCTTTATAGTTGTAATTATATGCTGGAGTGACGACTTCCAATCCAGTCTTATGCTCCGTATCAAGCGAACGCATTCTTTGTGCAAGACATAGTCTCAACTGTTCGTGTTGAAAATCGACGGTGAAGAACATTTTCACATTTCCGTATACTTCAACGTCTTCTGAAGCGCCATCTTTGAACACACCATATTCTGTTCGTTTTCGATTGTGAAAGGACTCATGCGTGCGCAGCGTTTCTTGAACTGGATTGCCACTTGTATCATAATCATTGATCGTCAGAGTTTTGAACACTCGGACCGGGGAATTGGGTTCTAGCTTCAGCATATCCTTCTGCTTCCTGATTGAAGGATGACCTGCGTAGGTATCAAGGAATGACGATAATAGATCCCCAAAGCTGAAATAGTTGCATATATCAAGCTTGTTAATCGACGATACTGTGTGCATTCCATTGACATTTGAGGATAAACGATACGTCGTCTCAAGCACGCTTGGATCGATTTGTGTTGCCTTTTCCGGTAGTGGTGACTTTGGCACATATTTACGTAGAATGTCTCGAACATAGATATAGCTCCCCATCTGCGCGACAGAATCTTGGCGTCGATTTGTTCTTAATGCAGGCTTTTTGGCATCTATGATATGCTGACGTTCCGAGTGCATTGTTGAATATCCTTTGATTGGTCCACGCTTCCGTATATCCATAGTATACTTATTTAGCATATGGTGCTTAGGAAAACATAATTTCGACTAGATATCGAATTGGTTACTAAAGGCGTGAAAGTACGTATTATGTACAAAGATCCGAGTACGTACCCTAGAATACTGAGCAAATACTTTAACGTAGTAAAAATAAGCTTTTAGCGTTGACTCTGCTTGTACCAGCGCTGACTCAGTATACTCATTGCCACGAATTTGAATAAAAAAGTCGAGAAACTTTCTGATACACAAGCATTCTTGTAAGGACAAGTAGTCGTAGATGCATGGCAACAATATCTATAAAAATCATGTAATGTAGCTCTATCTATAATTTCTCTTATATATACCGGTCAACCAAATGTATACTTACCATCATATTGTGCAGAAGCTCGCCGTACGTAGGGTTTTTCAAGTTAGAAGTGAATATGCCATTTGAGAACGTTCGAATGTTTTTATATGGCGGTAGATGTGCGGCCCTATAAGCTCGATAGCAGAATAAGTCGACGGTCAATAGTACTATTATAGTCAATCGTACCGTCGCTTTATCTCCAAGATAGCCTTCTTTCCATGGTTTTGTCGAACGCTTTTCTCAACGAATTCTAGAAGATGCTTGTAAATCCCACCAAGTTGGTGCAAATCGTCAACAGTAATTGAGTCATATATATCAAAATAATGATGGGGATAATTCCAGAAAGCGTTCTAGTTATTTTATGCAGTGTGAGTATAACGACGACGGCTGGCTTTTTCATTTACTTTTAAACACTTACGCGGACAAGGTGGATGCTATGCTTCCGAGTAATATCTTTTGCTTCAGCTTCTCTCCCATTATCCATCTGAATACATGCATCATTATAATGCTGAATCATATTGGCAGGCGTTCGAACATGTAAATCTGCACATTCGTTCGAAAAATTGACAGTCGGCTCGTAACATCGTGGGCATCCTTCGCAAACTTTGGTCCCATATTTCACAAGAGTCAAGAGACATCTAGTCCGCACAGTAACAGTCAGATCATCATTGTTCATTGCTAGATAACTGGTATCAGCCTTACTGCTCTGGTAGGTCCGCAGTATAAGTAGTTAGTGCTGGCACACAGTCGTATCGGTAATTTTTTGGGCCTTTCAAATCATAAATCCTGATGTATATAAATACATCGTTAGTCATAAGAACATATGTAGGATATTATAACGTTACTTTTTTTCCTTGAAGGGGGATAACACCAAATCAAGGCAGTAATGAAATATACTCTGCTTTGCCGTGCGAACCCACTCATCGGTTCCAAGAGATTTGGTATTTAGCACTGGAAGGTAGGCAAGTAGTCGGCGGGCGTCAAATGCATCTTTGTCACGGTATTCCACGGGAATATTACCTATAATATTATTTAAGCAGATTAAAAATGCGTGATTAGATGAAGATGAATAGCAATTAAATACCCAATTTTAGGTAAATTGGCCAAGCTTTCTCTCTTTGATTGCCACTGACAAGTGTTTGGTCTGACGCTAACATTAACGGTAGTACGACTGATCCTGGAGGCGATACACCCTACATGAAATACACAGCTGAGCAAAAGGACTATAAAGAGTACGACTGTCATACCTGCATTTGGTGCCACCAATCGCTATTATGTAAATCCGTGTAGATTCGTTCATCACCACGATATGCCATAGTGCGCGAAAGCTTCATAAGGTTCGAGAAAAGTGGATCGTTAAACAGGCTTTGGGTCAAATACTTGATGTCGAAATATGTGAAGCTGATGGCGCCAGTCGCCTCAATGAATTGGGCTTCCTTTCCTTTTGGGAAACTTGGTACGTCACCTAAATTAATAGAAACAGTCGTTGGTTCCTGCGAAAGAGCAACATTAAAACGAATTGAAATATCCTTATATCTAATCAACTTTACCGGTATACTCCTTTTAGTACCCACTTGCTTCAGATGACCCTTTAGTCCGTCGAATGTCTTAAACTGCAAGTCCAAAGGTTGCTTCGTTGCATGTACTCTGTCAGCTGCCATTTGAACTATGTCAATCACCCTAAAATAAGGAAGTATATATCAGTATACATTTTCAGAGTAATAAAACATCAACTTACTGCTTGTACTGCTCTTTTGAAAGGTTTGAATTAAAGGTAAAGTGCGCAATAAGAAGCTCGATGTCCGAAAGTTTAGGGATAGGATCCTCGTTGCTCGATCGCCTCTTGTTTGGAGCCGGCCAGACTGTTTCTTCGTAAAAACATTTATTACTCGGAGGTACTTGTTCCTGGCTCTTCCTTTCTGTGACAACACCCTGATTGTCATTGATATAGTCGAGATCCATGGGTTCATCAAATGTGTATGACTGCAGTACGAGTGTGTCAAGAAGGGTTGTGTCTTTTTTTCGGTTCGCAGCTGGCAAAGGTTCGTTTGCATGTGCCTGGCGCAAATGAGCTAATACACCTCTTGTGCCTTTAAATGCTTTTCCTTCGGCACGACATGAATTGTGAGGGCACTGATCATTTTCGCCCATGGTTGTGCAGGTGGAACAGTAAAGCCAGCGGGATGTGAAAAGTTTTTTTATTTACCTGCAGTATTTTCTGCCCCAAAAAAATTCTGCTTCATTATTACTGATCTCACCAGTTCTTCCCAAGTGCCCTCCGTCTACTTTTACTGAACACAATGACACGACGACGTAGACGAAATGACCATTCCCGCACTGAAAATCCACAAGATCCGGATGTTCCTGTATTGCGGATCGAACATAATACTGTTCAGTATGACGATTTTGAGGAAGCTGTGAAGCGGCTTTGTTATGTTGAAAATGCGTTTCCGTCGGTTGAGGAGGCACGTGCTGCTACCACTGAGATAGTATTCAGAATCAAGGGTCTGGAAATGGATGATGAAAACACACGGTTTTACACCATCGCATCCAATTTGTTTACTGAGGTAACTTTAGGCGTCCAAGTTCTGAATTGCGTAAGTTGACTTTTGTATAGTTTAATGAGATTACTGGGGACAAGCGGACAGGTCTGCACTCTACTATGGATGGCATATTAAAAAAATATGACTATTATATACCGGACGCACCTCCTGGCACACCCTTGAGCACAAAGAAGGAGATTTTTACCTATCTGATCAAAAATCACAGGTCTGTGTAAGGCAAACCATACGGCCAACATGTACTTACTCGGTTTAATAGATATGCTCGACGAAACTTCTCTGATCATGGGACCTTCTTATGCAATCAGTTGATAATTGACTTGGTCGTGAAGATTCTTTTCAACAAGAGGGGCGGTCCAATGCGACTGCGACCCAGACCAGCAACTATTCCAAGACAGCTCATCGCGCTAATCTCGATAATGGTACTTTATGTGAAAAGCTCAACTATATTTTACTAACGAAAATTGTAGATTTACCATCGCATGACGAAGGTTGCGAAGGTTTTGGCGACCTCAGATCAGAAGAATCCTTGCACCTTGGAAGCTGGTGGAAGCCAATTCGGAAATGGTTCAAGCTGGGACTTTGCCTACAAGGACATGCTAAACCCCCGAGGCGCTGTTGGAAGAAAAATCAAGTGGTCGCAAGTTGAGACATTTGTCACAGCAGGTGTAGTAAATGCAACAGGTACGTCGCGTGCAGGTTGTTGGGCGCCGAGCGAACTTTTCGGGCATGTGGAAGGTCGGTACGATTCAAACGATGAATCATCGGAGAGTCCATCTCCCCAAGAGCATGGTCAATCGCCCTGCCCAGATCGTTCGCATTCACGGCGTCGCGGTCGTTCGTATTCACGCTCACCTCGTCGTGACGTCTTGCCTACTCCTCATTATGGTCGCTCGCGTTCTCCGTATGGTCGCTCGCAATCGTCTCGTTACCGTCACTCGCGTTCACCAGATCGTAGCCGTTCATACTCGATGCACAGCGATCGTTCTCCGTCGCCAAACCATGGTCATTAAATTCCACTACGGTTTCAAAATTTGCGCATACTCAACTTGAGCTCAACACACAATAATTAGCGGTTAATTTAGCTTTGCAAATAAAGTATCAGTCCATTCTTTTTTACCTCTAATTCCTCAATACACCTTTGAAATGCCGTGCCTAACTTAAAAAGATTGTTGAAAGGATTTAAAGGATAAAAAGATAAAGCTTATTTAGAAAGGCAACAAACATTTTTTTTCCTTAACGACATTTGTCAAAGGTACCAAAGGTTGTTGGAGGTTTTAAATCTTTATAAAACTCTGAGAGGAGGGGCACTAGCTCTCTAACACATAGAGGTACTCAGAGCCTTTGAGAGACACTTACAGTCTCCGAGCCTTTTTCTGATGATGTACAACACATTACAATAACTCGTAAGATACTTACAGCCATATTACTTTTCAGTTCAGTAAATGATGGATTCCATAGAAACGATGCAAGAAGGCCCTTTTTGAAACGACGCATATTTCTGTATATAGGTAGTTCACGAGCTCTGCAAGCAGTGGTTACTATCCGTGTTCGTGGTAAAAATTGTATTTGAGACATTACCTTTTATTCACTGTCGCTATTACTGCTTTTCCATCAGGTCGCTCCGCAAGCATCTTTTCGATATACTCCAAAATATGAACGTATATACCCCCAAGTTGATGGAGATCGTCTACAGCTAGTGAAGAGTAGATATCAAATTGTTCCCAAGGCATGGACCAAAATGCGTTCTACAGGTTTACATTGTTAACTGACGTTCATTTGTGTCATGGCGAGCACCTACTTTCACTGCGTTAAATGAATTCTCTTTCATCAAAGCTGTTGCAAGAGCTGTATTCTTGCTCTGCATCAACTCATTTACCTCGTTGTACATTTTTACCATTTTTTCAGTTGTGCAGTTCCGGCAATCACTGCATAATTGATTAAACTCAATTGTTTCAGCAAAGCAACGCGGACATCCACGTTTGGTGGATTCACTCTTCGTGAGGCTTAATAGCCGCCTAGATAGGTGAAATGCCATTTAGTAGATATAATATAATTAAGAGGTCAAGGATCTTACTGCTCCTCTAGATCGGCTGTGTATGTACACAAAGCTGGGATGCATTGATATAGATCTCCGTGCGGACCGATCATTTCATATGATCTAAAAGTTAATAAAAATATATTTAGTATCCATGGCACTGCCTTATAGTGGTGAGCATACTCATATTTTGAAAAAGGCATCATAATTTTCTTCAGACAATGGTGGTAGATTGCCTGTTTTGCCTGTCGAAACCAATCTGTTCCGCCAATACTTTTACTTTCGATGATCGGTAAATATGCCAGAAGCCTGTGCCCATTGTTATTGTCTTTGTCACGATGCTCTAAGGGAACGTTGCCCATCGTCTGACTAATTAACTTTTCATGTCCTCGGAGTCATTGGTTTTCTTACCAAGCTTTAAATACAACGGCCATGCACTCTCACGCTGGTTGCTTGATATTACGGTTTTATCAGATGCTAGCATTAGCACTAAGATAACATGATTTTGCTCAGGTACTGATTCCTGATAGATATTGACGGTCAAAAGGATATATATCGATACGACAGAGTTACTTACGTGCATCCGGTGCCACCATTGAGCGCTGTGCACATCTGTATAGACCCTTTCACTTCCCCGTTTGGCAATGACCGGTTTCGTTATCATTACATCTTCAAACAATGGATGACTGAAAAGTCGTTGAGATAACGCAGAAATGTCACGGTAAACAAGAGTGATTTGGCCCATTACTGCTGAAAACTTTTCGGCGTACTTGTGTGGGAAGTCATCTACGTCAGCCAGATCAATAATCTCTGTTTTGAAAGGCTTAAGCAGCAATTATTCAAGTTAGCCCTCGCTTTGAGGTATCTCTGACAAAGTACCAGAAGAACACTTGATTCGCCATTCTTTCGTAAGTGATTTTGTATTCCATCCCAGGTGGAGAATCTGTTGCTCACAGGCATCCCTGTCTCCAGGGATTTTTTCACAGCAGTTTCGACAATCTCATGCAACCTAAAAAGAACTAATAAGAAGCAAGCTCCATATCTACCGTTGTTGAAACTTACCTTGTGTAGTGGCGCTTGGATATATTTGCATCGACGGCTAGTTGCGCGATGTTGAACTTGTTCTCCGAAAGCATATTCCTGCTACTTCGTGGCATTCCTTTGTCAGGAATCGCTGGTTCCCCAACTGGTTCTATGTAATCACCAGGGTAAGCTATCATATCAAACGTTGGCTACAAAAGTTTCCTTACCTTCTCTGTATACGCGTAATTCAGGTATCAGGCCAACGTTGTTGTACTCTTGGGATATCTCATCCTCATTATCATCTTCCATTTCGTCATTGTCAAAGCTGAAGTCGCAAGGATCAGAATCAAAGTTGTCATTCTCGATCTGCAGATTCCTTGTTTGATCTTCGCTGGATTGGGGGATATCGAACGCGTTATTTCTCGTGAATGCACGCGCTGATCCAAATGCCGGAATGGGTTCTTCAGAATGCTTCTATCGAATGTGTTGCTGGAGGTGTGCGCGTCTTTTATAAGAATCTTTACCATAGCAACTTTTGAACGGACAGCAGTTTCTTGCCAGATCCATTTTGAGAAGCGCAGCAAGAGACGCTTTCCTTTTTTTGCATAATCGGCTTTTCTCTTTTTTTTGCCTTCCTTGCTGTGCACCGATTCAAAATGGGTTCACCGAAAAAAAAGACTGTGAAGAAAAGTATGTTGAAGCTAACCACAATGGCCATCGTGGGCTCACTCTACCAGCATCAGCATCCGCATCTTCATCGTCTCTGGTAGGTGTCAAAAAGGTCGATGTTCAGAATGAATTTCCACTGTTCCAAGACATGAGCAACAAGAAGACCTTGGGTAAAAGAAAAGGCGAGGCGGAATCTTCAGGGTAATAGGTTTTAAACTCGTAGCTCTCAGATTATTAAAGTACACTTCTTTTAGATTTGTCAAACGACCAAAGCCTGCTAAAGGGTACTGATATCACCAATAAGAAATCACGCTAATTGTTATATTTAGGGGAAGACGTGCAAGACATAGCATTTCGCAGTAAGTCACCAAGACGATACTATCATTTTGACCGGGTCTAACTTCCTCCTTAAATCTAAGAGATGCTGCGGCTCTTAGGATTCATAGGGGTACCGACGAAGAACGAGAATTCAAAACTGGTATTGCGCAGTATTGTTTCATGCAGAACGCATTCCCAACGAAAGAAGAAGCTCATCTGGCGTGCACAAAGCTGGTCGAAGACATCAAAGCTCCAATGAATCCATGCCCGATCGATTCTGATATGTTCTTCTGGGTATGTATTGTCCAGTTAAGGTGTTATGTGGTAATATTTCGAAACTGAGTCGTATCCTTTAGTTCGATGATATTTTGAGCAGGCGCCGTAGCTTCTTACTGTCAGGGGTGGAGGATTGGTTGTCGCAGTACCATGATGAAATCAAGCAGCATATTCCTGACGAGCTTCGCTCCGGTACAAAGCAAGAAATATGCAAACATTTGCTTCTAAAAAACAGGTACCAAAAAGCTTAGCATAAGTCATCTTTGGAACTAATCATCTTCTATAGATTTGGCAGAACAAATATGGATGCCAAAGGCCGTTTTCTGTATTCCCAGGCCATCATTGATTGCATTTGCTTCACTCTTCTGAATTCTGCTGGAGGTCCTGCCCGCTTGCGACCTTTTCCCAAGTTCATCAATAAGTACACAATTGCTCTTATCACACTCATGGTAACTATAATCAACTATTACTCACTCGACACTCAGAAAGCATCATAGATAAAATGCAAAGTCGCCAAGGCTGCTAAAGATCCGTCAGTTGCAAAGGGGGCACCAGGCTCCACGTTTGGAATGGAAACAATGTGGGAGTCAATCTACGAAGGCATGCTCACCTCTAAAGGTCAGATGGCAAAGGTGATCAAATGGACCGAAGTGGAAAAGTTTATCACAGAAGGTGTGATAAAAAAGAAAGGCAACCACTTGACAATGCAGTCCGCTCTGAGCCTATTTGGATCAATCACTTTAAGCGAAGACGAAGAGTCAGATACGGAGCCTCAGCCTTATGAAAATCGGGATGAAGAAGGTTTCGGTGACGAGTGTTCTGCTGAGGAGGCGCCATCATTACATCATGAAGATACTGAAGATTGTGGCTCACAAGGCAGTGTCAGATCATCGCAGAAGCAATATCCTGACAGTTCTTCAAGTTCGGATAACGTTTATAGATCGGGAAATGAGAGTGAATCTAAGTAACAGCTTGATGGCTTCGACTAAATAACACTATTGTCATTATAAGTTTTATAAATACGTAGCAAAATAAATAAATTATGAATGAATTTGCTTTACACTGACAGTCATACTGATAAATGGGCACTGACCGATCCTCTCAGGTGTGGTAAAATAACCAAAATAGGCCTAAATATCTCCAGATATTAGAGGTATTTCAGTGGACTGAGGAGCTTGGAGATCCAGGTGGAGTAAAGAAAATATTGGATAAGGGCCAGAAATATTTTATCATCTCGCCAAGAGGGGGGTCTGTATTTCTAATCTCCTGGTGCCCTGCAGTGTACTGTAGTATACTGCTGGTCTCCAGGCAATTTTCCGATGATGGTCCTTTGTCAATGTTTACTTTTTTTCATATCACTGAGATATCTGTGAGCCTCAGACTGTGTTTTTAATTTTCTTTTATAGTGGCGGCTTTCGCAAACCACAGCAATGGTATTCTGTAATGCAATTGGCTATAGGCATACACACCTTTCATACAGTGAACGTATTGGATAAAATCGATCATGTTACATTACTGTCAAATTTTTCTTGCTTTTTCTTTATGGCTTTTGTATTGTCTGTCAAAATGCCTTGCCCTTCGTGTGGAAGCACAACACATTCCAGAAGAACCTTCGTGGGATGCCCGGCAAACCGCTCCCAAGCACAAAATAATAGTAAACTACTGTTTGTGAATGCTGCCGGTGTTGCTTTCGTTGAGGTTCCTGAACAGTGGGTGGTGCCTGAACAACATGTCGGAAATGCATTAGATTTGAGCATTCACCGACGCAGCTACGATGAAGCTTTTGAGGAGCAGATACCTGAATTGCAACTCGAGTATGTTTATATGTCATTATGTCGTTTATCCACCCATGTTCGCTATAGCTTCCATTTTCTTCATATAGACCCTCATCTGCTCCCCTACGCACACGCCGTCGCACAGCTGGCCCTCGCTTTGCTGCTCGGCAACTCCCTGAGCAATATGTTCCACGTGGAAATTGACGTTCCAATGTTCAACCGAACGGTCGTCTGGATATTAGTGAAATGAATGTCATCTGTAGCACATGTGGTGCAAAAATGTGGATCAAGGAAAAAAGCACCAGAACCAATGCAGCACCTTTGTTCAGTTTTTGTTGCAACAAAGGCAGTGTATCCTTCCGCTTGCCTCCTCCTCCTCCACATACTCTTCGTTCTCTTTTGACCAATCAAGATGCGCCATCTAAGAAGTTTCGAAAGGATATACGCCTTTACAATTCTGCGTTTGCTTTTGCTTCGATTGGTGTTGAGGTAAATAGGCGAGCTTGAAAGTCGTTTATAAGTTCAGTTCATTAATATTTTGCTTCAGCTTGATGAAGAGTTGGCAAATGAAACACATGGCGTATATATGTTTCGAGTCAATGGTGTGATTAGCCATCATATAGCTCGCTCACTACAACCACCCGAGGGTACCCAGCCTGGGTTTTCGCAGTTTTACATTTATGATACTGAATCGCAGGTTAACTACCGCACCGGTCTTATGGGTGGTTTGGATCGAACCATTGTACGTTCTCTGCAAGCAATGGTTGATGAAATCAACCCGTTGGCTATCACATACCGTAGTGCTGGCCAACAACTGCGCGACCATCCAGACGATGAGTTTTCTGTTGTCATCCACTCTAACCGGAACCCATCCAGAGGCCATTATGGTCAATATCTGCGGCCTGCTACTGCTGAAATTGCTGCAGTCGTTCCTAACTTCGGTTCTACTAATGCATATTGCGAAATTGCAATTGCATCGCATGGAGGCGGACTAATGTATATCAACGAACAACATCCATTATACGATCCATTGCATTATGTGCTTCTATTCCCTTGCGGTGAGCAAGGATGGGCTCCGCCTTCGTCTAATGGCGATCAAAATAGTGGCCGTAAGTTCTTTTTTTGCACAAGCTTGAAAAGGCATTTTGTTCTGCAAATGTATTTGCATACTTACTTTGCATATAGGCATTGTCCATGACGGTGGTGATGATGAGACCGGGACTGCTACACCTATGCACTATTACGCCTATCTACTCCATGATCGGGATAATTATTACATCTTACATTATCAGCAGCTGTTACACCAGTTTGCTGTTGATATGTGGATCAAGATTGAGACACATCGTCTTCTGTACATGTGCTCCAACCAGCAATCACTTCGTGCTGAAATGATGGGCAGCTTACGCGATGCTGTTGATGGTGAGATAGCATGCAATATTGGCAACTCGGTCCTGCTTCCATCATCCTTTCTTGGTGGGCCACGGGACATGCATAAGTGGTACCAAGATGCTATGGCCATCGTTTGCCAGTTTGGAAAACCTGACTTATTTATTACTTTCACTTGCAATCCTACCTGGATTGAAATTACTCGCGCTCTTAAGCCAGGCCAAAAAGCGACTGACAGGCCGGATTTAACTGCACGTGTATTTCGTATAAAGGTGTTTTTTTGCATTTTGTCATTGTCATTATACTTACGATTATGTTCTCAGCTCGATCCTTTGATGAATGATTTGACGAAAAAAAAACGTGCTGGGAACCGTTGCTGCTCATATCCAGGTGGTAGAGTTTCAAAAGCACAGTTTACTGCATGCCCACATTCTACTTATTTTGACACCTGACTGTAAGCCTTTAGGACCTGCTGATTATGACCAAATCGTATCAGCAGAAATTCCTGACCCCACGCTCCATCCTGCTGCTTATGCCACAGTAACAAAAAATATGATGCATGGACCCTGTGGTGAGCAGTATCCAAATTCACCTTGCATGGAGAATGGTCGCTGCTCCAAACAGTATCTGAAGGAGTTTGCTGATGAAACCTCTGATGCCGAGGCAGGTGGGTATCTGATATACCGGCGTCGGGATAACGGTCGCGTTTCGCAACGATCCGAAGGAGCACCACAACTCGACAACAGATGAGTAGTACCCCATAACATCTTTTTATGCACGAAATACGACGTCTATTTGAATGTGGAGATTTGTACCAGCATTCGCGCCGTCAAATACCTCTATAAATACATATACAAAGGCCATGACCGCGCAATGATGTCTATGCGACGCAACCGCAATACCAGCACCACTGCTAGAAACCAAGAAGACATCGATGAAATCGCCATGTACCAAGATGCTCGATATGTTTCCGCTTCTGAAGCTTTCTGGCAAATTTTCAGCTTTTCACTTCATTCTCGCTCACCATCTGTTCAATCTTTGTGTTTACATTTGCCTGGACAACAGCATGTATACTTCCGTCCGAATCAAACTGTCCAACAGGTTATAGATCGTGCACAGACCAAACTAACTCAATTAGATGCATTTTTTCAATTGAACCGGCAAGTACCTTTTATCAAAGGTTTTTTGCATTGTCTTTGACTTTTTTGTTATGATGCTTATGTAGCGACGATACATCTGCCAATGACTTATGTTACCATGAGGTGCCATCGCGCTACTCCTGGAACACGTCTGGGGATCGTAATCGTTGGGTGCGTCGCACCAACTCTGCTTCTGCTGTGGGACGTGTTGTTTTTGTTTCCCCTGCTGATATGCAGTGTTATTGCTTGCGTCTCCTTTTGCATCATACTTCTGGACCAACAAGCTTTGATGATTTGCTCACCCATGAAGAACACGTATACGAAACCTTTCAGGAGGCAGCTGAGGCACGTCTTTTACTCGAGAGCGATGAAGAATACGACCTCTGTCTTGGTAAAGCGATATCTGTTATTACATCTGGCTCACAGCTTCGCCAGCTTTTTGTCACGTTACTTTTGTTTGCCAATCCAGCAAACCCAGAAATCCTGTGGCGAAAATATGGTGAACATCTATCCGAGGATTATCAACACCGTTATCGCGTGAATGATCAAGAGCCCAACATGAAGCGTTGCAATGTCCAAGCGCTACTTGACATCAACAACCTCCTTTCTGTCCATAATCGCTTGCTTTCCGATTTTCCAACTCTGCCGCCCTTACCCGATCTTACTGCTTTCGACGATATTCCAGAATATCCAGAACCTACTGTTGAGAACGCAGTTGAAACTGTTGGCGGCTTTGCTCACATAGCAGAAGACTCGATTGAAAGACTCAACGCTGATCAACGTGTTGCATTTGATGCAATCGTTGCTGCCATTGACGATGCCACGATCCAGCAACGCGTTTTCTTCCTTGACGGTCCTGGTGGTTCAGGAAAAAGTTTTGTGTATAACACCCTTATTGCATATGTCCGCTCCCAAGACCAGTATGCTTTAGTAGTTGCGTCCACCGGTGTTGCTGCATTGTTGCTTTCTGCAGGATCTACAGCTCATTCACTGTTTAAGGTACCCGTCGAGAACTTGAATGAGTCGTCCTCATGTAGTATCACAGTCCAGAGTGAAAGGGCACAGCGTATCCGTGATGCATCGTTGATACTTTGGGATGAAGCACCTATGATCCATCGGTATGCTGTTGAAGCTGTGAATCGCACGCTCTAGGATATCATGGGCGTAGCCAGGGCATGAAGCCCCGATCGCAACTTTTAAAGCGACAGCCGTCACTAAAAAGTTCAAGCTTTTAAACGCAGGAACATTCCTTCCCTGGGTATGATTAAATTCCTCTCTGCAGTATGGTGCATATATAGCATATACAAAAAATTATTTACAGTGTCCTTCTTCTAAGTTTTAAACTTCTACTATGTCCAAGCAGCTTACCGAACTCGACCTTCAACGTATTCAAACATTGCATAACGAGCAAGAAGCTGCTCGTGTTGCATTGGCTGAAGAAATTGGCTGCAGCATCGATATGCTACGCTGTGCAATACGTCAATTAGATGGAGACACTTTCCGCCCTATCGCTTTGGTCAAGAGAAAAAGTAGTTAGTCGGCATCAGTATCAGAATACGCGGCCAGCAAACGTCATAGGCAACTAGAGACTGGTAATTCTACTACTACATTATCAGTTTAGATGTTTTTTAATTAGTTAACTGTTTGTCATTTATAGTCTCTGGGAAGAGTACACCTGGACAGCTCTTTAAAGAGGCGGCAGTAGAGTACAGGGCTTTGAACAAGGAGCAAAAAGCTGCAATTAAGAAGCGAGATGGAACGTGGATTAAGGCTGCGTCATTTCCTGAAGCTCAAAGAGCCTGGAATAAGCTGTTGGATGGCTTTGATGATCTCACTCGCCAGACACGAGATGTCTTTGGCGCAGAATGTGTTGTCCTTTTCATTACTTGCACTTATAAGTGTAAAGAAAAGGATGCACCTTTGCCTACCCCGCTCATTTCATCATCCGGTATAATATAAATGGCTAACATTGTATTAGTTAAAAGTACTTATCATGAATGCATATCCATTAGACATTGCGAAATTCTGTGCAAAAAAAGAATTCCTTATGCATCGATTTCGTATAAGCATTCACGATCATTTTTCAGGTATTAGTATACTAGATGAGACAAGTACCCTATTATTTATTCTTTCTTTACGGCCAGAAACCCAAAAAAAATATCAAGACTTGAAACTGTCGAAGCTTCTGATAATGCTACCGGTAACTATCTTCTACGCAGTTTTTACATAGATACGTATGAAAATAGTAGATATCTAAAGACATTTCTAAAGAAAAACCTGGTTCGTACGCAGAAGAGTCAAAGCTTTTACACAAAGAAATATTGGAAAAATATAGTAAGTGGTTTAGCAATTTCTTAGTAGAGGCCGTAAGTAACGACTCACTCCAGGATATTCACTAGACGAGAAGTTAAAAACCTTGAAGAAGAAAGCAAGAGCAACAATTCCATGGCAAGAGATACAAAATTCTCTGGAACAGGGAAATGGTTTTGTACCTACTCCATGGAAGGTTGAATGGAACTCGAAGTTTGCCGCGCCAAAAGATATGAAGGCTAGTGCCAGAAATGCTCTTTTGCAAGCAATTCACAAAAACACCTTTGACTTCATATGGGTAAGAAATGGTTATGTTTCCTCTTTATATATAGCGATCTGATAAGCTTTTTTGTTTAATAGAAAGAACAGGTGGATGAGACAGCACAGATGCAAATCGATATGGTGCATAAGAGCGATAGCGAAGGAGAGCAAGAAGTTGAGCAGTAGTAGAATACTGCTGAAAATAAATATACCGCAAATGCAAAGTATTCGATGTATGTACGATAAAATGATTCAGAATCCTGGTATATGTTTGCATTGGAAATACGAGGTAAGTTTGAATATAAAGTAAGACGATGTATCATGTAAGACTGGTATAGTATAGTGGATTAAGGTATGTGTTAAGTACGAAACGACATAATATGGGGAAGAGTGATAACAGGCAGTAAGAAATATACATATATATGTTGAAGTGTTTGAAAGCACGTATGATATTAAGGTAATAAATGTGTCATAGGGATATAGTCATAAA
>JALLLT010000115.1:0-30703 GCA_025266875.1 Fennellomyces sp. T-0311
GGGCATGTTGCATGAGGTTTTGAACCGTCCAGCCATTGTCAGAAATCAAGCGATTGGATAGGAAGCCAGTTTGAAATGGGTTGATCAACTGGTGTAAAAGTGGTTGTACCCGGTTGGCCAACAATTTGGTGTACAGTTTGGCATCGGTGTTGATCAAGGAGAGGGGTCGCCAGTTGGACAGTAAACGCGCATCTCCCTTCTTGAAAAGTAGGACCATTCTGGTGTTGAACCAGGACGATGGAAACTGTAGGTCCTGCAGTGCATTGTTCAAGATCGAGAGCAACAGGTCGATGACTGGATCGTTATCCATAAAGTATCGATAAAGTTCAAAGCATAACCCATCTAGACCAGGACTTTTGCCTAGTGGTGTATGCTTTATAACGTCCAAGAGCTCACGGCGGGTGAACGGGTTAGTCAAAAGACTGGCTTGGTCCCCTGAGAGTCGAGCCTCTGGTGGAATAGTCGCGAGAATTTGATCGATACTGGAAGAATGGACTGGATCAGGCGTGAACAAATTGGTGTAAAAGGAGCATGCCAGGTGCATAATACTGTCGGTGGTCACAGCAGATGTCCCACTTTCAGGGTCGTGCAGTTGCGTAATGGTTACCGCGGCAGTACGTTCCCGCAACACTCGATAAAAGTATTTGTTGTTGCGCTCACCATGCTCATGCCAACGGGTGGCCGAACGTAGAAGGAGCTGTCGCGTTCGAGCTTCTTGAAGTCGCGCGATCTCTTGTTCCACCTCAACCAAGATATCAGGGGGAGCTTCCTGACTGCTATACCTCCGAGACAGGATGCTTTGGCGGTTGCGTTGGAGTTCCTGTAACCGAGAGCGTTTACGTTGACTTTGTCCCCGACTATAGTCAAGGGCAGTTTCCTTGAGCACCCGCTTGAATAGGTCCCATTGCTGGACTGAAGGTATCGATTCCCGTTGGTCGGTGGCAAAGAAATGTGTAACGGTAGTGGACAGAAGTAATCGAAACTCTTCTTCTTCAAGCAGCAGAGGGTTGAAACGCCAGGTGCCTGGACCGCAGGCCACTCCGGGTAATCGAAAATCGACGGTCAACATATTATGATCAGTCCATGTTGGCGAAATCAAAAGCTGTTCAGCGTGAATGACCGAAGGTAGAGAGCTTTTTGAGACAAAGATACAGTCGATTGTGGATCGACGGGAGCCGAGGGCATATGTCGGGGCTGCGGAGCGCGGGGACAGTACACCATCAGGTTCGTCAGGATACAGGCAGTTGACAAAGTCCTCAAGAAGTAACTGACACCATGGCTGGATATCCTCATGGACCGATTCAGACAAATGTAAGTTGAAATCACCCAGTATGAAACATGGCAACGCGTGGTCTACAAAACATGGCAAGGCTGGAAGAGAAGAAAAAAACTCTGGTTGAAGTTCGGCCTCGGCATAGCCATAGAGGACTACTAATCGACACAGAGCCCCAAGTGACGTACAAATATCGGAAACAATACAACGTTGATTGGGGGTCACATAGGTATTGGAAAGAAAGAAGGAAGAATTGAGGCAAATAAGACCACAGTGCTTGGTAAAGCAAGAAGAAGTACGGGGAAATAAACGAGACAAAAGAGTGAGATCAGTATCAGTTAAAGTTGGATTATGAGAGTGTGATACTTCCTGAAGAGCGAGAATATCGAGGTGTAGAGATGAGGATCGAAGATAGGCTGAAAATTGAGATTGGTTGGTGGTATTGGCCACCTTTAAAATGCTTCGAGCATTCAAGGTGGCGATGCGTGCATGATTTTTTATCATTGTTTTTGGCGGTCCGCACTACCCGAAGGTGCCGGCGAACCAGGTTTCTGTTTCGAGTCGTTGTTTGGTTGTTGGTCATGTTGAGAAGAGCTTCGAGTGTTGTAAATCTTTGGTCGTTTCGGGTCAGGTTCCCCAGTTGTAGTTGGTTCTTCCCTAAGGGAGTTGTGTAGCGGTCGATCGCGCATTGTAATGTCAAGGTCGACAGGCTGTCCCACATTGGAGTTCTGGGTGTTTTGCGGATGCTGATCCTTGGAAGTAGCGGCTTGGGAGATCTCAATATCCCAGGGCATGGACGACCCCATGGATGGTGTCGCATCGTTGGGATTTTCCAGTGCAGCTTCTTCTTTGCTATCGATAGAGAAGGAGTCCAGTAGATCCTGTTCAGACAGACGCTCTACGCGGGCCGCCTGTTGTTGCTGTCGGCGGAGATGGCAATGCTTTTGGAAATGCCCAAATTGATGGCAGTGGAAGCATGTCACTTGTTTCAATTCGGGGCATTCAGTACGTTTGTGACCTTCCTGCTTGCAAAAGCTGCAGAGAGGTGGGCAACCTTTCCAGGATACCGGGAATGTTTGGTCCCAGTTGTCGAAGTGAATGTATCGTTGTAATTTGAGATACTGCTCATGATCGGGGGTGTTGGGTGGTTGTGTAACATCCAAAATTACAGTTGCTTCGCCTTCGAAAATTTCGGTCTCTGGTTCCAGGTACAAACGAATCTGGCAGACACGGCCGTAGTGACTCATCTCAGTACGTAATCCAGCTGTCAACGCCTCTTGGGAGACAAATGGGAGCTCTTTGAAATTGACCTTTACCAGGTCGGATTCGAGTCCGAGGGCCAATGTTGCACGGAAATTAACATTGCCATACGTTACGCCTTCCTCAATAGCAATATCGCGGTGGGCGTCTTCTGCATAACGTGCCTCGATTAAAAGCGCTTTAGGGTTACGGGCGCGAGAAATGGTTTTTGCGCCGAGTAGTGGGCCAATAGATTGGATAAGCTTGTATGCTGCCGCTTTGGAGGGAAGTTGTGTTCCAAAATCAAACAAAACAGCGTTCGCATTCAAGGAACGAGCAAGAATCGCTTCTGCGCGGCGTACCCGTTGGTCTTGCTGAAACCCGGTAACTTCAAAAACGGTTTTGCTCTTATTTCGAGCGACTGTTGCCCATGACCTACTCCAGGTAGGCCCTGGTGGGCGGTTGTTGTCCAGCATAATCTGGTCGCGGGTGGGTAGGACTGGTAGTTTGATAGGCTTTTATTGAGATTGGTGGTGGTGTTAGGTATCTACTGCTACAAAGTGTGGTATAGCGGAGAAACCTTTGCTTGTCATTACGACATCAACAACTGTACAGATATCGATTGCCTTATTTGCTCTTATGTGCAACCTTGATTCGGGTTTACCAATTGTAAGGCAACTCCTTTAACTTGGTTTCATATATTCTTCGGCTCCTTCATCTATAAGGCAAGATCAAATGAAAGTCGGCAATAACATGGATCACAGGCTTATTAGACAAAGCATTCGCCTTCTTCGTCCCGAACTTATCAACAGTATAAATAGAGAGCAGTTTTCCTCAATAAAACATCATCTTATTTTGGTCTCGTCATTCGAAAGCCTTTCCTCGTTTAAACGATACCACACCAATGGATCTAAATTATTCTCTGGTTAATATCAAGTATGAGACGCTTTTCATTCTATATACCTTCTATGATCTTTTTCTGCTGCTTCTTTTTGCGTAAATAGATAGGTGGTATACAAATAAAAATGCCAGAGTTGGCCTTGCCAGAGTCAGAGATGGTTGGATCAGTGTTGGTGAAATCCGGGACTGCTGAGTCAATGTTTATGGATTCAGGGGTGATCGGACCAGTGCTGATGGATTTATGGTTCATCGAGTCAAGGTCGGTGGGGTCAGAGATGGTTGGGTCGCTGGTGTTGGAGCCGGGGATAGTCAAATTGACATAACCGGAGACAATTGTATCCGATTCAATAGCGCTACATAGCCGTTAAACAGTATTTACGTCATTAGCGCAGATAAATAAACTTCAGCGTATCATATACCCCATACGTTTTAGCCTTTTTTTGGGCACCATTGTCGTTGTTAGCCTCAAATTTTCGCTTTCTGGACTGTTTGTCGGCGGATTCGTTGATTCTTTGGACAAGCGTCTTTTTAGGCTTAATGACATGCTTTTTTCTTCGACCTCTGATGGCAACTTTCTGCGGAATCTTTATAGTACCGGGTTCCGGATAGTGTGAGTCTCGAATAATCGATTCCACTTTATCCAACAATGCATTGCGCGCTTGATTATCCTTCATCTCTGCCAATTTGGTCTGCAGCGAGTAGAGTACGTTCGTCGACCGCATACACAACTCATTCTGAATAACTGAATATGTGTTCGGGGCTATTTAGGTATAATGATGGAAACGAATTAGCCATCTACATAACCTAGCCGCTTCTATAAGTGATACTGACCTTCTCTTTCTAAATACCAAATAGCATCGATCTCTTGAATAGTTATAGGATCTTCTGGAAGCGTGTGCTGACATGGAAGTGAGAAGTTGATTCTTGAAATGCACTGACATTCACCATTCACAATCCAGTCTGAAGTGCCTTCAACTCTACGTTGTAAATATTCATCCCTTAACACATACAACGGAAAATATGAGATCTTTCCAAAGATGTTAGCAATGTAATGCTCATCAGTGGATACAACGACGACTGGACGGCTCTGCATTTCAGTATAGAATTCCTCCACTTGAGCCATTCTCTAAGTTTTCAATTACAAGCAATGTTATCTTTAGCACAAATCCACCAATCAAGTCTATAATGCGGAGTTGTCACACTTACTGTTGCTTTTTCTTCTTCATTGATTTTTTTAAATAAATGGAGTAGCGAATGTGGTTTGAAATGTGACTTGAGAACATTGTGTCTGCTTTCAACACGTTGCGTCGTCCGGTTTCCAAGATGAATCCTCTGTTCGCACCACGGACCAGCCCATTGCTGTCGGATGTCTATGGCGCTAATATATTATAAGTAGTGTAATTTTCAGTAACAATAGGAGCCATACTTCTCTAGATATTCGCTCAGTTCAGCGGGTTTACTTGAATCGATGGCAAGCCGATGGAAGTCTTGTCTGGCAGCCTCGAATTCATCGGTGTCCCGGGTCCAGATCATTTTCTTGACAATGTCAGACATTTTTTCCTTGTCTGATTTTTGATTATCGCATCTCTTGGTGGAGAGGGTACCGCTGAATTGCTTTTCAAAGTTGTTGTACACATGCCAAGCACATAGCATTGTTTGACTTCCAGAGAATGCTTGCACCAAGGCTGAGACGAGCTTATTATCCTCATCTGTGACGAACAAGGCAGGGGCCTCAGAGGTACTTCCTGGCCAAACGATGGTTTTGAGGATACTTGCGAGCCAAGTATAAGATGTCTGTTTTTCGTTGGATAGCAAAGCATAACCAACGACGAATGTACGCAGACTGTCATGTCCTCCAAGATTGGTAACACCGACGATATGGACAAGTGGCATCTTGTGAAAGTTCGTTTTGTACGTTGCGTCGATAAGCACCACTTTGGTAAAGCGTCTCGCATTAGAAATGGCGTCTTTATGGATGGTGAAGAGGTGCTTCAAGACGTTCGTGGTTGGCGTTACTTCGTAGAAAACTTTGTAGCCTTCCGATTCCAGATAGACCTTTAGGGGCTCGAACTCAGTAGACGCTCCAGGGACACTCTTCTGTTGCTGAATGTAGTTGTAGATAGTCTTGCGCTTCACCACAACTTCTGGATAATTTTCCTCCGCCGTTTTGATGGCACTGCCAGCAGATAAATCGCCACAGATAACCATTAGTGCCTTCTTTACATCTTGAGACAGCTTTTGATGCTGTATATAGCACCTGGCTACATCCTTTGGGTTCGCGGAGACAATCAGCTCATGGTTATGTGGATTCCCACCAGCAATGTTCCCCTGCTCAGGTTTGTAACTGAAGACGGTACCAGAATGCAGCGTCACCTTACAGATCTCCCAGAGTGGAACTGTTTCGCCTTCCCGTGCCTTCTTCGGTAAACGCGCATATATCTACCATTTGCAGCCGCATGCCATCGTCTTCGTCTTGCGTTGACGCTCCTGGCCGCCAGCTTTGGTTTTCCCATGGTGGACGCAGTTGACGTATCCGGAATGTTTATCTCCATTGACATGCAACGTAGTCACAGCAAAGCCATGATTCAATGCGTAGAGTTGGACATCTAGTTCCAATGCCTCTTTCGACGAATAGGTTTTTCCAATTAAGTCGCTCATTTTAAGAACAAAGGGTAGCAGTAGTTTAGAGAGATACGATAACGTAGAGTAATATGAAGGAAGACAAGTCGTCAAGAACGCGTGTGATTTAACAGAGCAGGGCCTTCTATACGCTATGCCACGAAGGTGATTACTATTTTCATATGGATAAACACATGTTCTGCGAGACATTAGATATCGCGAATAACCTTTATATGAGTTTGTAGATCACACATGCAATTCGCTTGAACAAGGCTATACATGTGCTGTAAGCTGATCATCATTTGGATATAGAACATGGCTGCACATGGTTTGACAAGCTGATCGCACGTGCAATTCATTTTGCATATGCTATTAAGATGAACAATTTCTTGAAATAGAATGCATCCTCTATACAAGCGAGGAGTCTGTATAGTCTATTCGACTATTGCAAAGACAATGCTGGTTTCCATTAACAACTGATTATAAGAGATTGTAAGACCAGTAGAAGTTGGGACAACCGCAATATCACTAAGAATTTCGAATAGCAGTAATAAACTAAATTCCGAGTGCTGTAGAAGGTTAGCAGCTGAGAGACTGAGAGTGTAAAAGCTCACATCATTGCTAATGAATGAATCGACGGAATGCATACGTAGATGAAGTTGAAAAAAAGTAGTAAAAGAAATCGTTCCTGGATACAAATATTGTTGTCATGAAGTATTATTGATTACAAACTCAATATATATTCGGCAGCAGCATTAATCTGACGATCATGGAAGCGAATGTGGCGACCAAGAGGTTGCCATCAAAAAAGTCGCCATCAGAAAAGTCGCCATCAAAAAAGTCGCCATCAAAAAAAGTCGCCACCACAAGGCAGGCAATATCATTGGCTCTGAAAAAAACGGGTTTAAAAAAACGTCGCCACTGTAGTAATACCGAAGATATATTGCTCACCACTTTAAGAGAATTCCGTGAAAGTATCTGTACAATAGTTCACAAGAAGATAAAAGGGTGGTCCTGAGCATCACTATTAAGCTTTCTTCCTTTTTTTATACTTAAATTTTCCAGTAATGTCATCCGAATCGCAAAACATGCACATGGAGAATCAAATACCTGGAAATCTCCCGCTTTACTCCGTTTAATCTTTTTATCTCCAGAAATCTTCGTTGCCATACTGGATATCTTTCACATTATTGGCGTAAAATTATCATATCTTGAAGCAGTACTACGATCTAAGAATAGTATAATGGCAGATCAAGAAAAAATAATCGCTTTAAAGGAAGTTTGGGATGTATAACCGTATTTTACCTGTTTATCTTCAACAATCTCCAGAAATCTTTAAACCCTGTGGACGTTTTGTAAGAAAAAGATTGCTCAGCTCGCTGAAAAGCCCTCACTTCATAATATTCTATTACTGAAACAGACTGAACACCTCGGAAACATGACAGTCAAAAGAGCTTCTTTGGAATAGGTTAATATCTCGGTTTATCTTCGGAAATCTCTGGAAATCTTCAACCCCTGTCGACCTTTCTTAAAAAAAAAAGTCGCTCAATTCGTTCATAAACCATCATTGCATAATATTATATTATCTTTAACAGATTGTACACCTCGGAAACATGGCAAGCAAAGTGTTTACTTGGAATAGATCAATGTCTCGGTTTATCTTCAGAAATCTCTGGAAATCTTCAACCCCTGTCGACCTTTCTTAAAAAAAAAAAGTCGCTCGATTCGTTCATAAACCATCATTGCATAATATTATATTATCTATAACAGAATTCACACCTCGGAGACATGGCAAGCAAAGTGTTTACTTGGAATAGATCAATGTCTCGGTTTATCTTCAGAAATCTCTGGAAATCTTCAACCCCTGTCGACCTTTCTTAAAAAAAAAAGTCGCTCGATTCGTTCATAAACCATCATTGCATAATATTATATTATCTATAACAGATTGCACATCTCGGAAACATAGCAAGTAAAGTGTTTATTTGGAACAGGCCAGTGTCTCGGTTTATCTTCAGAAATCGCTATAAATCGTACCTTCCTGACTGGTATTACGACTGCCTAGCTTATTATGTAATAGACGAACAATTCTTTAGAAGTGAAACCGAATGTTTCATATGAATGAGGTTTCGGTGGTAAAGGTGAAGCTTTCCCATCATATAAAAGCACAAAGCAATAAGCGATAATTGGTGGCTCGTTTTGAGCATGTTACTGCGCAAATATGTAAAACGTCGTGCAACATACAGTACCCACGCCAGGTCCCTTTTCCTCACGCGTGCACGTAAAGCAGTTTTCTTGACCTGAGCAAGAACCGCCGAAGGGAACTACACGGACATCATGATGTCAGCGAGGTTGGAATTGCTGGTGGACTTACCGCCAACGGAATTCCAGTGCAGAATATGTTTGAATGTATTCAAGAAAGCAATCATCAAAGAAAAAGTTCATGTCACTCAATGCAAGAAAAATTGTGCGAAAAGTCCTCAAACACCACCACCACTGTCCAGTCAAACAGAAGAAACTGAAGACGACGAAAGAGAAAAGTAAGTTATTTTTTCATTTTAGCGTGAACGCTTTGAGAGTATCAGATATTGATGAATTTGAAAAATAGCTACGGTCAACCGGTTCACGACGTGGACATGGCTGATTACGATAGCGACGATGACTGGGAAGATATGGAGGAGGAAACTGTTAACATGGACACCTTGTCTAAGACACTCACTGAAACCCTGACCTTGGACGAGTCCGTAACCGAAGCTGAAACCGAAACTCAACCCCGTGCAAAACTCTATAACTTCGGAAAAATCAAAAATGTAGAAACGAAGGGTGAAGCGGCCGGAAAAAAGCTTTTAGCGTTGGCGATAAAGCACGGTGTACCACAAGCATTTTTTGATGAATCGATCAAACTTTTTAACCAATATATCGAAGGCCATCTTGAACCAATTCCTTCATATCATTTGACTAAAAAGGTATGGAAACGACGACGACGATATAAAAAGCGTAGTACTCATACTGCTTCTCCTAAGCTCACGGAAAGCTCGTACCCTATCGCACTCAAGCAGCATCATGTATGCCGAAAAGGCTGCATGATGTTCAATATCAAAAAGAAGACGAACTGTACATATTGTGGAAATCCAAGATACACGGAAAAAAAGCGATGTTCAGACGGCAGTCAGCAAATCGATCAACCATGCGCAACAATGGGACAATTATCACTTGCAAAGCAACTTGCTCTGTTGATACATCATAAAGAAACACGAGAGCCATTGCTATACAGGTCCGAAAGAGAACCATCCACAAACGGTTACAGTGACATTTTCGACGGTGCCGTATACAAGAAACTACAAAAGGACGGCCACTTCTGCAACGATCTCGATATAGCTCTTGCTCTTTATACAGATGGGTTTACGTGTTTCCAGAAAGAGCAGCTTACGATCATACACTTTGTCATATTGAACCTACCGCCTGATGTACGCTACGAGAACAAGATGATGCTGCAGGTGGGAATAATACCAGGACCAGATGCACCAAAGAGTATATTCAGCTTTCTCAGCCCGCTCCTCCTAGAACTTCGAAAATACGACAGTTGCCGTAACGAAACGGAACGAAGATGTGGGTATGACCTCTTCTAAGCCACTTTATTTTTCAGAAATAAAATACTAATTTTAACAATGTTACTCCATTAGACCTTTGATAAGGTACGCTTTGCCTTTTTTCGCTGAGTTAATGGGGTGGGAGTAGATTGGTTTCTAAGTTATACAACATGGTTTTTCTATTTTATCCTCAGGGTGGGTGCCCACATCTTCGTTCCGTTTCGTTACGGCAACTGTCGTATTGTCCGTCATTGTCACTCGGACAATCCTTGTTGCCTCCACTTCACTACACTCCGATGTGGGTTTTTTATCAGAAACAGTCGAAAAAATGGTGGATGTCATCTTTGCTCCTTGTTCATGTTGTTTGTCTGGTCGAAAATAGTGCTTTTCGAATGTGTTGCTTCTTGAACTCCAGTTTGCATGCCGTTTTACTTTCTCTGCCGTGAAACCGTTCAAGTGAGCTTTGGTGCTGCTTGCTGATCGTACGGAATGTGCGGTATATCTTTTTGTGTCCACTCCTGAAGCTTCCATTATTTGTTCTACCCATCGGGCCACCGTGTCCTTGCTGACCTCCTGCCTTTTGGAGTCGTGGTCGATATATGCGAAAAATAACTTGTGGTCCGCCGGTTTGTCTTTGCGAAATTTCTTTGTTTTTTCCATGAATAAACTGAGATGCGTCACTGGGCACATGTGTGGATCTTCGATTCTTCCAATTTTTGACGCTTTCCCTGTGGTTTCCTTGCATTCCCTTGCGATTAACGTCATGCTCTTCACTTTCCCTTGTTTGCCCCATTGGAAATGTACGTCTCTTGCTTGCAGACGTGCTATATCGGCTCGTGGTCTCCACATTGTGGCCATGCAGACTAGCATGATAACCTTCTTTTGTAATTGTTGCAAGGGTAAATCGTTTGAATTTTTCCATTCCCGCATATGATGCACGACCAGTTGTGTGTCCCAAATTTCGTCCAACATTCGCGGCAAGCTGAATTCCGTCTTCCTTTTTGCTTGAAAAAATTGCTTGGTCAAAGGTTGTTCGGCTAGTGGGACTCCGTTGGTTGCCACATATTGGAAAACGGAGGCCAATGCAGATCGTATCAGGTTCAACGTTCTTTGTTTTTGGTGTTTTCTTGTCATCAGGAACTGGACTACTTGTTTGTCATCCTTGTTCAAAGGATCATATGGTGGAACTTGTTTGAGGCACCATTCTGCCCATTTCTTCCAATAGCCATTGTACATTTCAGTTGTGCTTTTTGCCACCGATTTGTTCAAGAAATCTTGCTCCTCTTCTGTCAGTCCTTGCCTTGTCTGCCAAAACTTGATAACCGCCATACGGTTAGTTTTCTCAAACGGTTCAGTTGGAAGTTCAGTGTTCTGCCCTTCTGTAGCTCCATCACCATCGGCCACCAATACTGGGACGGCCATGTTGGTGTTACCAATACTGCTTCCGATACTTTGTCTTTTTTGAGCTTCTGTAGTACTCTCGGTACTAACTTCCACGGCGGGAATAGGTACAATCCTTTGCTCGGCCATCGTTGATCGAAGGCATTTACTGCCTCTGCTTCTGGATCTGCCTCCCTGCTCCAGTATCGTGTAAGTTTTGTGTTGTGTCTTGCGCCGAACGCGTCGATCGTCATTTGTACTCTTGGCCATCTGCGTTGGATCGTCTTGAACCATTTCTATGGTAGATCTTTTTCGTGTTCTGGTTTTTGGAGTCTGCTGAGACGGTCGGCATTGACGTTTCGGATTCCGGCGATGTGTTTGTATATGACTGTCAAGTTGTGTTCTCTGCTGACCTCCTGGATCTGGAGTGCTAACACTTGAAGCTGAATCGATGCTGTACCACCCTGTTTCTTGGCATATTTCAATGCTGTGGTGTTGTCGGTGTAGATGGTCAGCGTCTTCCCTTGGTAATCCTTCGCATGGATCTTCAACGCAAACAATATCGTTGCCAATTCGCGAAAGTTGATTGATGTCTTTTGTTCTTCGATCGTCCAAAACCCATGAACTTTGTGTGCCGGTGAGTGGATTCCATACCCGCTCTCTGAAGCGTCTACGTTTATATCGATGTCGGAAGATGTCGGAAGTAAGGTTCTGATTGGTAAACCTTTCGACACAAAGCGGTTTATGCGCCACCATTCGAGCTCGTTTCTTGCGTCTTCTGAGAGGGGACAAGGGCTGTCCCACCGGGATTGCTTTCTTTGCAAAGCTCTTGTGAGATCTCGTTGGAGGAATCTGACATGTAGAAGGGCTTCTCCCACTGCTGGGATGACTGCCGTCATTTTCCCCAAGAGGCTGGCAATCCATCGGCATGATCGTACATTTTGTGCTTGTTTGATGCGGGTTTGTAATTTGTTGATCTTGTCCTGCGGGACCGAGATTGTCATCGTTTTTGTGTTGAACGTAAAAACCCAGAAAGTCCTGTGTGTGGGATGGCGTTAATGAACATTTTTTCCAGTTGATAAGGAATCCCAAACGCACCAAATGTTCGAGTACTGTTTTTGTTTCTCTTTTCAGCTGTTTCCTTGTCTGTCCAATTATACACCAATCGTCGAGGTAGTGTACTAGTCATATTCCTTGCCGGCGGAGTGGGGTCGCTGCCTTCGTCATCAGTTTTGAAAACGTGCGTGGTGATACACTCGCCCCAAACACCAAAGTCTTCCAAGCCATCATGGTGCCATGGTAATCGAAAGTTGCATAGCGTCTCATTTGTTTGTTCAACGGCACTGTGACAAACGCGTCTCGTAAGTCGATCTTCACCATGAAATCGTTTGGTTGGATCATCTCTCTTAGTGTTTGGACTCCTTCCATCCGGAAATGTTGGCATTGTAAGTATCGGTTGAGTGGTGATAAGTCCATGATTGGTCGGTTCTTGGTCTTTTCCTTCACGACGAATAAGTTTGACAGAAACCTGCGGTCTTGGTTTTCTTCTACCTCTATCACTCCACTGCAGATCATCTTCTGTACTGCTTCGTCCCGTTCGGGGGAGTTGACTACCTTGGGTGCGCGCCACAGCACTGGTTTGGTGGAGAATTGGAACTTGAAACCCTCTGTTACTACCGAAATTGCCCAGGACGAAGCTCCCATCTTCTTCCATTCGGACGCAAATTGGCCCAACCGTCCCCCTAATAGGGTGCCATCCGTCAGGTTGGAATAGTTTGTTGTATCCTCCGCCTCCTTCATTTGTTTCAATTCCGGTCGGAATTGGGAATTGTGGTTGATTGGTCGTCGTTCCGGTATCGGTTGTGTTGCCTTTTCCCAAAAAAAGGCTTTTTGTTGTATCTCTGATATGTACCTCGTCCGCGATGATGGTTGTTGCGGAATTGTGTATTGCGAGCTGCGACATTTGCCCGGATAATTTGCTGTCTGAATTTGTTCTCTTGCCATGCAGTGACTTCTTCTGTTGAATATGCCATTTCTTTTTGGGCGTTGTCATTTTCTGCGTTGTAGATCCCGAGTGCCCTGTTGCTGATAGCGCGGGCATCGTGGTCCATCGCCTTTCCTGTCGCGAAACTGTAGACAGCAAGTCTACGTATTCTTTCCAAGAGCTGCCGGAGATTCTCTTCAGGATCGTCTGCATCATCCCTTTGTTCGAGGATAGTTGAAAGGATGTTGTATGCCTCTGTGGCTGCTCGTCCAACGATTCGCAGTCGATTTCCATCTCTGTATTTGCTGTTGATGACTGAGAGTGCATCGAGTTTGTGTTGCTTGACCTGTTGGTGGAAAATTTTGTTGAGTTGCCTTGATTTTGTCCATGATCCTCCCTCATATTCTGGGAGATCGTTTGCAAAGGAGGTGATGTTCGCGTTCCTTGTCTCATCCGGAGTGGCATCCAAGTCCTCTCTGATTTCTTTTGGGAGTCGTAACTGCGCGGTAGCGGTTCCCATTTGTTCGGTTTGGTCGTTGACCGAGACTCGTTCAAACTGCTGACGGAGTAATGCTCCAAGTTCTTCGTCTGTGTATGCATTGATAGACATTGACACTTTATACCACGATGCGTAGCTTTGAAAAGGTCTAATGGAGTAACATTGTTAAAATTAGTATTTTATTTCTGAAAAATAAAGTGGCTTAGAAGAGGTCATACCCACATCGGAGTGTAGTGAAGTGGAGGCAACAAGGATTGTCCGAGTGACAATGACGGACAATTGGAATCCTCCGGCATACGTGTAAAAGCAGACGACAAAAACATCTATACAGCACGAGCACACCTATTGCTAGCAACCGGTGACTTGCCCGCCACTGCAAAGTTGTTACGCCATCGCACACATACGTTCAAATATGGCTGTCGAATCTGTGAAATCATAGGTGCACCAGTGACACAAAACGGTCAAAAACGGGGAATGTACTTTGCTCCAGGACAAGGAACACCGAAGACGAGGGCGCTTGAGGATTACAAATTCGGAAACAAAGACAAAGGGCTACTAAAGTCGCCACTTGCGTCCTTGGAGACTTTTCATGGATCAACTTTTTGGGGTCTTGATATAATGCATTTAATTGGACATGGTTAGTAGTTAATCTTACAATTGAATTTTATTAAGCTAACAATTTGTCATAAGGTATTGCAAGACAGTTTTGGAAACTTATATGTGGGAAGTTCGGTATCAAAGACAATCCATTTTATCTGCCACCCGCGACCAGGAAACTGATAGGAAGCTCATTGGTGGCATCGAACAAAACAACTGCATCAACATTTACAGCATGCACGACCGACATATCTAATCAATCTGGATATATGCGCGCAATCGATTGGATTGATTTTCTTAGTTATTTCGCTCCCACCACTGTCGCTGAACACTTCACCAACGTACAAACAAAAGCAGCAATACTCTCTCTGGCCAGCATTTGCAGTATATCGTTTAAAAAGAGTATTACGGACAAGGATTTAAAGACACTTGACAAAGATGTAAAAGTCTGGATCAAATTTTTGCGAACGCACGTCGACTACAAGACCATAAAGGGAACAGTTTTTACAATATCTCAGCATTATTTGACACATCTTGTACCGATGATTCGTGCCATGGGTCCACCACGCTACTACTCTGCTTTTTGTATGGAACGAGCAATCGGAGAGATCAAGCAAAAAGTAAAGTCAAGATCTGCTACAGGTGCCAATGCAGGGAATGTCATGTTTTCTCTTGCCGCGCAACGCCATAATACACGGATTCAAGGCCAACCAATGATTACAAATGACAATATACTGACAGACTCTCAGGATGACAATGCTCGAGAAATTTGGGGCCCACACTGGAATGATACTGTGGATAACTATACCGATTATAACTTAAAGCAACTTCTAAAGGATTACTGGAAAGTACACATCAAGGATCTCAAGGACATTAGCTTAAACATCGAGGCCGGTTCACGTTTATGGATAAGCGAACAAGAAGTTATCGGTAGTTCTTTTCGACATCGAAACGAAAGGAGGCGAGATGATTTTTTTACAAGGATGACGATTGATGTAGATCTGAAAAAAACCAAAGAAATTGATAACAAGCCAATGGTATACTTTGGCGACGTGGTTTTTTACTTCCGTCACAAGCAACAAGGCCGAACTAGACTATTAGCGCTTGTCAACATGCACGAAGTAACGGTACCAAAGGGCAAAGGATACCCATATTTACAAGCGAAGGCACCATCAAGATTTCTCGTGGTATCCGCGTACGACATTGAATCCATTGCTGGGAGAGTAGATGCGCAGTCTGGGAGGACTTATATTGTATGGCCTGAAATGGGACCTTTGAAACCACAAGAAGTTGGTAAACTTGCTCATCTGTACAGAAGTTATAAGAAGTGATAATGTTTTTTCCGTACCCAAGCATGTAGCCGAATAATTATCTGTAATAAACTTTCTTGCCCGGGGCCATGCCCCATACTTTTTTTTAAAAAAAGTTCACGTTAGCTATAATATTTCTTGTCCAGGTCCTTGCGTGGGTCTTTTTTTTTTACATCTCTTTCACTTACATATCATGCCAAGAAAGCAAGAAAAAGAGCACGGTGGGAAATTTCTATGCAGGAAATATTCAGACCTTCAAAACCTGAATATCCCAGTATTCAGATATGCAAAAATCAAATATTTTTCGAATAAAGCTTTGAGGGAGAAAGTGGTTTCAGGGGGTTTTTGGTCAACGTAATCAGTTTAATTTTTTTTTTTGTTTACTTATCATCGTTGCGAGTTCCTCTTCTCAATTCAATACACACTACAATGAACAATCTGCTAACGAATGTCGAACAAAACCCTCTTGTTGTATTAATGCAAAGCTTTTCTACAGTTACCTCCTCGCTCCAGTACCTAGCGAATGAAGTTTCTTCACTCCACACGGATGTCAGCAGCATGGAAACCACAGTATCGACACTGAAGCAAGAGACTTCCATTATGTCGACACGAATTCGAGCAGTTGAGCATGAAGTTGTTGAAATGAAGCCCAAATATAACACCATCAGTGCCAATACTGAGGTTCCAGCTATCACAGGTATTGCGGCTGTCAAGCCCTTCAAGGATATAGCTTTCTCCCGAAATTACGCGCATCCAAAATATGACAACGGTTCCACCAGACAATTTCCTTGGATGCTATACAGGCAACTAGGCAAGAAGATCATGGCACGAAACAAAGGTGCTGAGTATTGGAAAGAGACATATTTTCTCACGTTCAAGAGCAATGTGGTTCATTACACTATAGCGACAGCACAGAAGATCCAAACCACTTTGCAACTTTCTGAATCAACGAGTTGGAACAATCTTAACCCCTACCAAAAAGAGGCAGCCACAGAAGCACCTGAAACCTGCGTTTGTGACCAGTATCTTTTGTCCGCGAGCGAAGGTTCCTGGTGCTCAGTTGCTGATGGTGAATGCTTGGGGGAATACAAAGGAGAGTGCTAGTAAGTGGTGGTCATTTTAGAGTCGAACTTTTTTACGCAAGGGTACAATTGAACATTAGCGAACAATGATAATGGTACATCCAATGAAGTACCCGAAGTATCTTGCGGCAAAGTTTCTGAAGTTCCTGAAGTACCTGCCAACAATGAGAATGAGAGCATCAAGATAATTGTGAATCGAGGAATAGCGGTAAGTTTTTCCATTAATGCATTGATTTATTTTGTAGTGGCTTCTTACAGTCTGCTGATCAAGCTATTACGAATGGTAATATCAAATAAACGGAAGTCAAGAAGGCATTTGTAAGTAACGTATTCAAGTATTCTAGTATAATAAATTCTAGATAATACTGCTCGCCAAGCAAATCGGGTTGAACAGCGAGTACTACGGCCATGGAACAATAGTGAAGGTAAGAAACTCTTGTATACATAAAAGCGTTTCTCTTTTGACCCATGAAAGTCATAGTTACCACGAATAATCAAGAGGGGTTACAGAGGCCAAACAAAAGAAAACGAGGCCCTAAATCTACATAGATATTGATCATCATTAGTTTATGTACTGTGTATTCCAAATAAAAAAATGACATACGTGCCTCCAAAGCAATAACACAGGGCCGAGCAATATTCAAATATTCAGCAAATATTCAGCAAATATTCATCCTCTGCTAAATCAAATATTCAAGAAATATTCAGAAAATATTCGAAAGTGGCAGTTTTTGAATATTCATATATTTGAATAAAAATTGAATATTTTCTGCATAAGAATTTCCCACCGTGGAGCCTGGTAGCTCAAAGAACGAATGCGATCATACAGATGCTCTTAACGAAATATCATCATCTATCTCTTCATTAGCATCTACTTTGGACATTATCAAGAAGGATCTAGGCTATTTAAAAGAAGTAGTTAAAATTACAAACGACAAGACAAAGCAGTTGGTCCAATCTCTGAACCATTACGAAAAGGATACCGCGCCTGCTATGTACGATGGAACCATGGAGCGAAGAATCGGGCACCCTACATACAAGGCATTTGACAAGAAACTGGGAAAAGAAGTTGACCGTACCCGCCAGTGGTCTATTGAACTCTTCATATGGCTAATTCAAGAATATCGCAAAGTTGAAAAGCTACCGGCCCTCCCGTTATCTCGGATCTTGGCACTTGCCCGGCATGGAACTATCCTACATGTATCAATTATCGCACGGTTTAAAATCAAAAAGAAGCTGGATAATTCAGTACCATGGAGTGATCTTCGGGTCAAGCCTTATCATCGAAACCTTTTCGAGAAGCTTGAAAAAGAAGTAAACCCGTATATACCGTTGGGTTCTTGTGTTCGGTTTTGGGGCGCCCGTATTATCCTCCAAAAGCATTGGAGCAATGTACAACAGTCAGATTACCAAAAGACAGACAACCATTCTGGAGGTGAGTTTCAGCGATACTTGTATTCGTTTCGTATATATTTGCTGATAATTATGTATGTATGTATAGATGATGATGATCTACGAGAAAATAACCAAGAAAGTAGTAAGTATATCTATTGACTTATACTATATGAATAAGTGATATTAATATACACCAAAAATAGTTGATAGCACTAGTACCTGCTCCATCACCGGTGATGGTGAAAGTAGTAGTGAAAGCTACTCGGCCTGCACTTCAAGTGAAGAATGGGATGATGAAAAAGAGAGCACCACAAACGAGGACAGAGAGGACTATGATGAATGCAGTGGGATCGACGATAACCATTCTGGTCAAGAATAAAGTCACGAGCAAACTGATGAAGATTGCACACAAAGGAGTAGCGAGGACGAAGAGTTCCATGATCCCCGTCAGCATCGCAAGGACGGAATTCAGCTGAAAAAAGAAATTATATCACGCACTAAAAAGGGTACCAGGAATCATACATTATCAAGGTCAAAGCAAAAGAGAAAGGATGCTGTTGGTAACAGCACAAAGCCAAGAAACGACCAGCCTAGCAAAAAGTTCAGGAAAAAAAACAGTAAAAAAAGTTAGTTAATAGTACTATAATACAGTCAAAATACTTAATAAAGGTTAATAATTGTATATTCTTTTGAACGCATAAAATTACAGCTTATACCAGTATACTAAATATGCTAAAAGGAGCCAACATCAACAGCTATATATAATCTCCAAAAAGCTACTGCCAATCTCTAGTGCGTGGTGTCTTCAAAAATCTACAAAGTATTACTGCAAATCTCTGGTCTATGTATCTCCAAAAATCTCCATCAAGATAAGTTCGCAGAAGATATTCTGGAGATAAAGATTTCCAAGCGCATACTGGAGATTTCCAGGTATATGGCTCTCTATGTGATGCCATCTATCAATATTGGTGATCGCTTTCCAACTATGAAAGATGCTCGTACTGCAATCAGAAAGTATATGCAAGCCTCCAACGTGTCAGCCACTACTATCAGAAGTGATATTGGCAAGCTTGTGATGGGCTGTAAGCACTCAGGCAAACCTCGCAATATCTCTGTCCGTCCTGACACAGTGAAACTGCCAACCGTGGTTAATTGTGACGGTAAGCCACAGAAAGAAGAGTCGAAGAAGACCAGAAAACGGGATTCGCAGCGCAAGGGATGTCCATTCTATGTCAAGGCAGTAATTCAAGAAGGCCGAGAATGGGAAATTGTTCAAGTCGTAAACGAACACAACCACAATATGGCACTTGACAAATTCTGGTACCCTATGAATCGACGTTTAAACCATTCATAACGCGAACACGCTGTGAAACTGATCAAGGCACATGCTTCAAATGCCGTAATCAGTAGTGCTTTAAAGGCACTTGGCGCAGGACCAATTCCAAAGGACATCAGTAACTTACGCCGCGTCATTTTCAACAATGATCCTGAACATCAGATGTTCCACCTGATCAACGACCTCGAAGCAAACAGCTATCAGGTCAGATTTCAGGCAAACACTGATGAACAAGGTGTATCGACCCTTCGCTCGCTCTTTTTTGCACATAATGACGCGATCAAGCTAGCACGAAAGTTCTCCGATGTTGTTTGTCTTGACGCAACGTATAAGACGAACAAGCACAAGTTGCCTTTTGTCAACGTCACAGGCACTGCAAATATCGGCTATCCCAAACTGAAGACATTCTTCATCGCTGGCGGTTGGATACTACATGAAGACAAGTCCACCTATGAATGGTTTGCCAAATGTCTGGAATCCGTGGTCTGGCCAGCGAAAGAGGGGATACCATCACCCAAAGTACTTGTCACGGATAGTGACAATGCAATCATGTATGCCTTGAATGTCATATTCCCCGCATCATACAAGCTTTTATGCCAGATCCATCTTCGCCGAAACTTCGAATCTAATATGGATAAGTTTTTCAAGGACAAGAATGACTTAAACTCCTTTATGCACGGCATAAATATGATGATGATGTGGAAAATGGAAGACAGTCGCACTGGGCTTACGGTGATAGCCGCTGACGACACATATAATGAGGGTTACCGCTTGGTCCAGACTGCATTGGAAAAAACTCACAACCCAGAAATAGCCAAAAACTACATGAACAAGTAATCACCAATAATTTATAGTTATGTGCTTCCGCTAACAGTTACTTCTCTTTACTACTGAAAGAAAGCTAAACGTCGAAAAACGCTGGGCTGGCAAGTTTATTGCAAAGGTCCCACATCTGGGGAATACCACTACCAATCGTGTGGAAGGCACACATGCGGAACTGAAGAAAAATCTGAAAGCATCAATTTCTATCTTGCATTCAAAATATTAGATCAATTTTATAATCTTAAGGTATGTACAAGTTCACATTGATTCAGAGAATGTAACGTTTATATTAAAATGTCACGTTTTCTTATATCTATTAGCTTGACTTGTATAATAAGCAAATGGACAAAGAAATGTTTGGGTTCGATGCCCATATTGCAGAAAGTGATGCTCGACGTCTGAAAGCTCTTTTCTGCAACATATCACGATTCGCATTCGACATAATCAAGTCCGAGATTCGTTGATCGAATATGCTACAAACAACTCATTGTCAATGCGTTATTAAGCATGTATTCGACATTCCATCTTGCCACGTACTTCCTCTTGCTGGTGAGATTCCGTTGTCGATCGTTCCCAGGAGATGGCATCTTTTTCCTGAAGATACATGTAAGAAAAATTAGCCATTTCAGTCAACGTATATATTCATCTTTATATCCAAAGTTGATCCATACATAAACACATCAGCCGACCATGTTTCACCAAACGAAGGCGATGCTTCCATCCTTGCAGTTGCCAGTGATTATACGCCCGAAACGATCCATAACTGGATTTCCACAGAGCTGTACCGTATTGAAAAGCTCCAGTATATATACACCGATCAACAACAGCAAGCATCTCTTTTGGAAAAGTTAACAGCCATCAACCGCGATTCCTTCATCGACCTTAAGGAATTAAAGCCACCAAAAGGGAAAGAATCAGCAAAATGCAGTACTGTATTTCTCGTTTGACTTTGGACAGATTTGGGGGGATTATGGAAGATAAAAATAGATATTGGAATAATTATGGGGGATTAAGGACTTCTGGTGTCGCACAATGGAAAAGCTGTGTATCTATATGGACATACTCTGAGTGTCTGTGAACCACCCCAGGCACACCCACCGGTCACTCAATTTCTTAACTAATTCCTCTCCGCTAATAGGTTTTAACGCCCCAGTAAGCATCTCAAAAAAGGGTATTCAATACAAAGTAAGCATGCTTACTTGCTTACTCTTAATTTTGCGGAGAACCCCCTTCCCCGCTTTCCTGGCTGTGCTTTTTTCCTTACTTTCTACTTTCTACATCTTACCATCTCAACAATGTCATCTACCAGCAATATCCTTCAGCAGCCTGCTGCCATTCCTTACAGGATCGCAGACAGAGATCTTTGCGAGTGGAATGCGTTTGTCCACATTGCTAGTCATGGAACTGAGGAAGAGAAAGAAGGTCCGTTATCATGATTGGTGTTATGTTTACGTACAAGGCCTTAATTAGATATTAATAGCTGTGGGACTTCCAAGAGATTTCAAGCTGACTTCTGGTGTTGACGCTGAGGTATCTCGCCTCTTTAGAAGTGCAGGAGAGGAGGAGAAAGCCGCACTGACAAAGAAGTGCAAAGAAATGATGGAGGCATCCAAATTGCCTCCACAAAACCTTGAGGACAAAAAGAAGCTGGCGAGAAAGCTTACAAAACGTCTGAAGGATCTTCTTTTTGACTTCAAGAACGCATTGGACACAGATGTCCTTGTTGGACTTCACTCTGAAGAACCTCAAATTTGGAACAACAATTTGGAGTTCTTCAACTCTTGTAAGTGAACTAGCATTCTAATATCACGACACACTTAAAGTTCAATTGATAATAGTCGCCAGCGAGCACGCGGCCGAGCGTCTGAACCTTTCAGATGCTCTTAACAAGGAGTGCCTAGGTGACCGAACGATATACTTGAATGTCTTACTCTCAGCTAACATTTTACTGCCGCAACAGGGTTTTACAACCAGCACACAGGTAAAGTCATAGGCAAAGATTCAAGGCCAGATGCTTAATTGCTGTGAACGTAGAGGACGTTAGGGTTGAAAAAACGAAGTCCAACAAGAAAGATAACCAATTGGTTAAGAACGTTGCTGAAGCATTCAGAAACGCGCACGGTAAGTTGAGTTATGAATAGTTTAACTGTATTAAACGTCCATATTAACTTCCTTATGTTGTGTAATAGCAACCTTGGTTGATAAGGACGTGTATCAATTCAATTGGACACGTTTCAAGCGTACGAACGGCAGTGATGGGAAAGTAACATACCGTAATGATAAAGATGGTCTTATCATTTACGGTTATGATTTCAAAGACCAAACTGCCATAAAACCACGTTACTTAGACGTCAAGCGGCTGGCAGATCTTGAAGATACCATCAGATCGAAGAAAGCCAAGATTGGCCGCGTTGATGGTTAGTAACCTTACCCTTTATACTACTTCGTTTGTGCAATAGCTAAGCAGCATGATCTAATGGGTTCAATAATCTTTAGAGGACGAAAATGAAGCCCAGTGTGTAGAATTTGGTGACGAATTGCAATAAATTCTCACATTATAGGGAGTAGTATTTTCAATTTTTAGGATGTAATTGGTAACACTTCTCTAGTTATAGGTAACAATTCTTTGGTAGGTTATAGTGCTTAACATTTGACCACTAATGGTAGAGTGGGTTTTATTGACAACCAGAATAATGGGCTATAACAGCAGTTCTTGCTGCTATTATCACTGCGAAGATATAATTTATAAATGCACAGATAATGTCCTATGATGTTTCTAGAACGCTAGGGACTAAGATTTTGTAAAGCCAAGTCATAAACACCAGGTAGTATACAATTACTAATAATTTTGGTTAAGTGAATTTTTCGCATAATCACATCCTCATAATCGACTCAATTAGTACATTTAGCGCTTTTAACCGTGTATACTAAAAAAGAAACTGGGCTAAAATCTCATCGAAAGACAGTACAAAGTTGGTATGATTATGATACTTCTGCCCGCCGTCGATTGCAATCAACGAATGCTCTCTAAAAGCAATAGTAGTACGTGTGTTTCCAGATTAATATTAACTTTTGTATTATATAAACCAAAAAACGGGTTTAGTTGTACTTAGCCTGTAAATATGATAATTACCATATCGTAATCAACTATATACTTCTGTTATTTATAAAAATCTAGCAATAAATAGGAGCTATAAATGTCATACCTGTATGATACATAGCTACCTATCAATGCATTTTCACAAATTTATTGCCATTTCATTTTTTACAAGCAGCATTCCTATACTTATATAGCAGCTGCAGAACGAAGTCGATTCAGCGGTATAAGCGATATTTATTGTGTGTTGATGCATACGCCCTACATAATACAAATAATATAAGTTCAGAGTTAACGCATTAAAGCCCCTCTCCTAGCTAATTCGTCTCTTGTTTCATTTGCTACGTAAATTTGATGCTTCACTCCACCACTACGTCGATGCATACATACTTTATATCTATTCAAAACGATCAAATAGCATATCTTTCCATTCCTGCATGCTTAGCTCGCCTTTACGGGGCAAATTACCCTTTCGGCGTCATCTTCTTCGTCATCATCGGTATCTTCCTCCATCTGCGAAGTCGAGCGCACGAGCAAAGGATTGCCTACCCAGCGAAAGGCACGAAAACGCAGTCCATACCTCGCAAGAAAGCTGGGTTGCTTCGCCTCTAGCGCGGAACGGACTGCCTTGTTGACTTTCATTCTATCTGGCAAATCCAACTTGTCGTACATCTCCCGGTGGCTTTCCATTTCCTCGTCATAAAACTGGAAGTATCGACTTTCGAAGATAGTTCGGCCTTCTTGAAGACACAACTCGTAGAGAGCGTAATCCCAGCACAAACCACACTCTTCCTTCAATCCCAGGATATTCAGGTCATCCTTAAGCTGAAGTTTTACCGAGTCCACGCTATTGAGCAGCTCCTGGTACATAGTCTGCCTTTTCGCTGGTGAGATCGAAATAAGTTTATAGTAAAACTTATTTGCTGCGGCATTTCGCCTCTCTATTTTTCTTCTACGTGCCGTGGCAGGAGCATGTCTCTTTGTTGTTTCGCGCATCTTTTGGAGACGTTCTTGGCGCTGCATTTGCGTTTTCGACCTCTGCTTTTTCTTGTTGAACACCACCTCATGCTGCTCCTTATGACCCTTGAAGGTAGCCATATGTCTCTTATAGACATGCTCATCGGCAAACTCCTTACGGCACTCGACACAGTATTTATCCATCAGAAAATCGGTGGAGCGATACTTGTCGGAGTACCATGTCTTTGCAGGCGACCCGGGAGGTGCAGATCTACGGCGCTGGAAGTTAAACTCTTTTTTCAGCTGCGGCGGCAAAGTTGGACAATCGAAACTGGCGTCGTCAAGCTCATATTCAGAACGTCTGAAAAATATAGTAAAACTTTCTATGGGTTACTTGCTCTACAATCCGTTTATAAGGACATACGAAGCAGCTTCGGACATAGTACAGATGATAGTGAGAAAGTGTGATATTCAAAAAACAGAGACAGAATATGATCACACGTTTGAAAGCTTATATATAAGAAGCGCGAAATACTTTGAAATTTTCAATCGATAAGTGATACTACTAGTTCTTGTACGAGCCTAAATACCCGAAAACCCGCCGTGTACCACCCTTAACAGCAAGAAATAGGCCATCTGTCCGCAATTTCTTGTACTTTGCACCTCTTATAAAGCTCACTTCCACACAAGGTGCACACCTTTGCTTAGAATCAACAGCATGCAATAACATGAATATTTATAACCAAACACAATAGACCGGTTTGTAAAGAGTAACGAATATCAAGCCTTTCTAAATCAACTCCGATAAATCTGTAGTTTGATCGGTTCCACGTACATACACGAGGTACTTGCCTGTTTTCGGAGCGAGCTTAAATGATCAGCTGTGTAATTAGACTCGCTCGTTGTCTCAATCGTTCGAGTTAAATTCTCGCAGACATTGCTGCCGGATTCCATTCCGTTTTTACATAATGGTTGATGCTCATACCACCTAGTACTATCATCGTAGTTCTGATTGATACAATTATTATGGTTGCAACATTGATTTACTGGACTATAATGGTTACGACACTGATGGACCGGACTATCATGGTTGCAACATTGATTGATCGGACTATCACGGTCGCAATATTGATTGATCGGACTATCATGATTGCAACATTGATTCACCAAGCTATCACGGTTGCAACACTGATTGACGAGACATATTGATTTCAACAAATTGCTGTATACGCACTTTTTGGTATATGTAAGTATCCCAGTTCTCTTCAAGGATCGATAATCCAAGTATTTGGCACGCAGTTATACATTTTGACTAGCTGTAGGTACACTTCTGAGCATAATTAAGTCATTTAGTAGAAATTACTGTTATTACCATTTATTAACGTCAAAAACAATGAAGTTAATATTAAAAGCATAACATAATATTATAGATATTGATACTAGCAATAACAGTCATCACCAGAACTGTATTAACGATGCCTTTTATAACTTCGATTTTAAGAAGTATTACAATGAGCAGTAATATAGTGGAATAGCTATGAATTCCTATTAAAACATATACTACAATATATACTGATGCAACGACGTATCACGATTTTTCAACATCGATTATTACACAGCTATCATAGCTACAATATAAATGGCTAATCTAGCCATACGGTTACAATCTAGGATGATTTGGCTGTTAATTTTGTCTATCATCGTTCTACGTGTTTCATATTACTATTTAAATTGAGTCCTATTGATGACAGTGTTCGGTAATGACTTTTATTGCTTGTATTAATATACATACATATGTGGCTCTATATGCTACTTTTCTGTTCACCCAACAGTTTTCGACTTTAATATGTAGTAACTAACGACAAGTTCTACTAAATGGCTTAATTATATACAGAAGTGTACATATAGCTAGTCAAAATGTATAACTATGTGCCAAATACTTGAATTATTGATCCTTGAAGAGAACTGGGATATTTACATATACCAAAGTGTGCGTATACAGCAATTTGTTGAAATCAATATGTCTCGTCAATCAGTGTTGCAACCGTGATAACTTGGTGAATCAATGTTGCAATCATGATAGTCCAATCAATCAATATTGCGACCGTGATAGTCCGATCAATCAATATTGCGGCCGTGATAGTCCGGTCAATTAATGTTGCAACCATGATAGTCCGGTCCATCAATATTGCAGCCATGGTAGCCCTGCCAATTATTATTGTAACTATGATAATCCTGTCAATCAATGTTGAAACATTGATAGTTCGGTTAATTATTACTGTAACTAAGCCAAGCGGCGACAGTAAAAGTCCACACTACAACGAATACGAATATAGGTAGATACATCTTCTATAGCTATACTACAAGTATTCTGTATATTAGCTTGTAAAATGCTTAAGCACAAAAGGCATTTTTTTTAGTATCTGTGTACAAATACTAAACGAGCACGAACTTGCTTTCTAAATAAGGACAATAAGCAAAGCGACCATATAATTATAAATATATTTGTTTTATGGTATTACTCTTTTCTCTACTAAATTACAATGAAACCCTCGGGCAAAAAAAGCACCACCAAAACCTATGGCTCAATGCCTATAGTCGCCACCAATGAAAATGGAGATATTTGTTTCCAAAAAAACGGCAAAAGGCCTGTAATTAAATTTCTTCGCAAAAGAATGAACCACTCCAGTCAATCCAGCAGCGATCAAGAGCATTCTGCGAAGCGTACACGCCAGGTGGAAACTGTCTCCAGCAAAACCACGCCGGGACCCAATAATGAAGGTCAAGATGAAGCTGATACTGAGTGTCAGGCAGAAGTCAACATCGATGGTAAATCATATACAACGTATTTTTTACACGCACAAATTCTAAAAACATATGCTAGACTCGTGCCAGAATTCCATTCTGCGCGACAACCACGACGATAATGTTGAATACGATTATGGGCATAATGGCGAAGATAGCAGCACTATCGAACCCGATACTGTGGTTGCAGAGCAGAATATTAGGCGTCCGCGCAAACGTACCAACAGAGAAAAGACTGACAGTGCTGAAGAGACGTGGGATAAGATAATGCCAAAAGTTGTTGATGCTTATATCACAAGTTTTAGCAATGGCGGTCCCCAGTTGACTGCAACAGGCACTGCTCTCGAAGAGCAATGCCAATGCTCGCTCCCTAAACTTGTTCGAAAGATTGAATGTGTATATCTTGGAGGTAGGTATACAGAGTATACATTGAAAAATGATGTGTTGCTAATTTCTTTTTAATAGCTATAAAAACCCAGAGCATCTCTATTTGCCAGTGTAACGAGTATCCCGCTCTTGCTTTGATGAAGAGCCATTTGTTTGCGGCCTCTCCAGATAAGCCAGAAATGGCTTTCCATCTCTTTTTTTTGGAATTCTTTTCCAAACTTAGAGGAAATGCACATACTGCTACTGATGCATTTTCCAAAACTATGACACAAGTCACTAGAAACTTCGTAAGTGTTTTTTACAAGTATTGAATCAACTAAGCTACTAATAACAATTTTACCATGCATAATTTACCTTCGATAGCGATCTGAAGATGCAAAAGCGGAGAGCACCTTTCGGAAGAATTTGGGCAATACCTTTTTCAGATATGTCTAATTACTTATACTGGTAGAAGAGAAGCGCATACAACGCTCACCTTCTGTAAAATTTGAAGACGGTTGTCCAGCATGTATTCCAGTAAAAACCAGATATACAAATCCGTATATTTATCAGATATTTACTGGCAATTATTGACTTCCTTCTAGGGAAACATGTTTGTATCACTTGACGGTAACATGCAGCTTCGTCGTCAAAAGCGAGGTGACAACGATAACATCAGAGTCAAGGAGCCAAACTACTTTTCTGCTGATGACCGTCAAGATAAGTATGACCGGGATATTCCCACTGCTTCCAATGGCAGATGCACCAGTGAACTTAGGGTTGCATCAACCAAAACAGCGCATCATACCAAAGCTCGCGATTTTGAGTGCGGCGTTGTTGGGTCGGTCTGTCGCCATGAGATTCCTCTCGAGTTCACCAACATTTTTGAATCTGGTGAAAAGTAATTGTTGGGTATTCGGTTGACAGCTTAATACTTCAGATACTGATAGTGAGCATGAAACATGTGCCATTAGATATAAGTACGCTCTTGCAGTTGTCGATGTTCTTGTCGAAAAATACGGAGACAAAATCAACATCATGTATGACATTGCCTGTCGATTCAAAACGGCATTGAATGTAAGTTCCTATTTCCATATTTTCAAATACATGATACATCACAGTGTTGTGAGTATCGGTTCCACGATATACCAATTACAGCTGCTGGCTGATTATGTCAAAACTACTTGTTATTCGAATAATCGAATACTGACATTTCAATAACTTAAATAATATTTGTTTAAAGCCTTTTTCAGCTGATTATACTTTAATAGACACATTTCGGAGAACTTGGGAAACTCGCGATAGGAGTCTTTCATTCCTACGCCCACTCAATTGACTGCCAGCTTGACTTTAACCCAAGATACATCATCGGCCTAGGCTTGAGTGATGGTGAGGGTATGAAAAGACTGTGGTCATACCTTGACAAATATGTCCCAATGACCAGAACAATAAGCTCCAAAAACAGAATGCTTACACTTCATCATGCATTATCGCACCGCAAAACACTTTACATTGAAAAACTGTGTATGTACACTAAATATGGATGTATTCACGTACTGATCAATAAGATGCTTTAATCTTGTAATAGCTGAGACCCTAAAGCGTCGTGAAAAGCGAGTACAAACTGTACTTGATTCGGCAGCAGAAGTTCTTGGCTCTATTTCAGATGAAGAGTGCGCGGAGCAGTGGAGTCGATTCAGAAATCAGGTCCAAAATGAAGTTGATCCGCTCTCTGAACAGTCAAAGAAGGAGCAGCAGTATTTTGATCGATTGAACACGTATTATACACTGAGGTACGTTTGTTAAGATATTTCTTTTATGGTTTGATATGGAAGTTAGGTACTTAATAATATGTATTGCTTCACCTTGATTTAGCGACCAATGTGACAGTACAGCTCGCATGTTGCAGTCCCATTCAACTCCTGAGCAACTCGTACTGGCACTTTCAAAAGTACCCGAATCGATTACTGTTATGCTTCGTGAGCCTGATTGGCGTCGAAAGGCGCTGAGAAATATTGAGCGCGCTGAGCGTGCCCTTGAAATCTCGCCGGAAAATCGATGGCAAAAGACATCTCCCGACTTTATCCGTGTACGACGCGAAAAGTGGGTGAAAAACCGAGATGATGCCAAGGAAACCCTGAGATCCTCATTGGTAGGACAGAAAGTTCTCCATCATTCCTTACATCATAGAGGAAAACTAGGTAAAAGTGTAGCGTAAAGTGGTCAAATATTATATATCTTACCTTAAGTGATACATAGGGCAAAAATTGGCTACACAGATTGAAAAATCTATCCACCAGGCGACCAAAAAAGCTAAGGCTGCTTTAGCCACGTTCAATGCTGCATGTGAAGAGCTTCACCTAGGCCCAGTGAAATACCGCCCTGTAGCTTTTGAAAGTGTTAAGAAGATTGATGGGAATGCCTTTTGGAACAGCCACCAGAGCGATACTTGGGACTTTAATGTCATAGGGCATACCTGATGAAGGAGCGTGCAATTGAAGAGAGAGTTCTGCTGTTGGTAAGAGATATATTAGATACTATATATTAGGAAAGTAACTAATATTTAATTTTCAATACGTAGGAAGAGAGAATATGTTTCCATGATTATGTTAAGCGCCAATGCGAAAAGCTATATATAGCAATGCAATGCGAGACAGATCATGGATATCGTCATCTCACGGAGCTCCAGTTGAACGATGCTTTATGGCTCCACAAGAAAGCACTCAGTACACACTGGATCCCCCCAACGCAAAGAGCCTTTACAGGACCAAGTGCTGAGCCTGACATGGCGTCTCACAATGCATCAGGTTCGGTACGAGGTCCAATAGCAGAAAAGATGCCACCTCTGCATGTGGGGGAAGAGGAGGAGGGTCACGAAGAGGAGCCAGACCTCGACCCTTTGGCAAGTGCGTTTGCCAACATCTTTATGACTATGATAAACGGAGGAGACGGAGTCATTCTTTCTGATGACGAAGATGACGAAGTTGATAACGATAATATGCTTTAATATCTATGCCTAACTTTTATGTATGCTAGTAATCACATGTATTCCATCTTCTTCTTATGCTTTACCTTTTATATCATCCATCTATGTGTTCTCTAATTTTCTTTCTATCTTTATATAATTTTATGATTAATGCTAATACCACCTGTTACAACACACGAGGCTGGGTTGGTTGAGCATATGCATAAAGGTTTTTTTATCGTTTAGCTAGATAACTATATCGTCGTGTAATGTAGCTGGTTCGAGATCTCTGTTTGCGATCCTGTAAGGAATGGCAGCAGGCTGCTGAAGGATATTGCTGGTAGATGACATTGTTGAGATGGTAAGATGTAGAAAGTAGAAAGTAAGAAAAAAGCACAGCCGGGAAAGCAGGGAAGGGGGTTCTCCGCAAAATTAAGAGTAAGCAAGTAAGCATGCTTACTTTGTATTGAATACCCTTTTTTGAGATGCT
>JALLLT010000116.1:0-28985 GCA_025266875.1 Fennellomyces sp. T-0311
GGGAGGCAATCCATCAGGCAATTCGTCTGGGAAAACATCGTGAAATTCGTCCACCAGTGCGTCCAAACCTGGAATGTCAACCTTATCGCCGTTGACCTCGATTTTCTCCACGCAAAGAACAACAAAGCCATCGTCGTCACGTCAGCAAAGCTTTGTTGCTGGCCGAGCGCGAAAGAAATTGAATCTCCATAGGCGTTGGAGGAGGAGGCCGAGGTTTGACACCGTTGGTTTTCCAGTTGATTTCGGGGTTCTTGTCGTAAAGCCAACTTTTACCAAGTATAACGTCATGGTCGTCGCTGACAATGCCCGAAAAAAGTCGAACTGAGGTGGTGAATTCGTCCATCACGACATTGGCGTCCAAGTAACATGCCGATTCCACCCATCGGGCATCGGCAACTTTGACGGAAGAACCTGGGGTTGAATGCGTCTCAGCCGCAAGTCCACTTGCTTCCAAAAAGAAAAACGTCACAAAATCGTGTGTTGCCCCACTGTCAATCAAAATCCTGGCTTTGCGCCCATTAACAAGGCCTTCACGTCGGATCAGGATATGCCGTACTGGCAATTCGCTCGTATTAACACAACTGTCTATTAGAGCGAAAGAGCGAGGATAAACGTCATCATCAATAAAGTCGTCGTTCATTTTTACAAAAAATGCTTTATTGTTACTAGGATCCTGAGAGACGTCTACACTAGTAGTGATGATGGGGGGTTCGGGATCCAAAATGGATCCCTCATCGCACTGATAATCGTCTGTGGCTTTAACTAACGATGATGGCTCTGGAGAAACGTCGCTGGAAAGGTCACCAACAGGTATGGGCGCATCTGTTGGTGGGCCTAGTTTTTTGAAAACTGGCGTCCCTTGCCCTTGCCCTTGCCCTTGCCCTTGCCCTTGTCGTCACCATTATCCTTGCCCTTAGGCTTGGATTACGGCAGGTGGTCCCCGAACTGTGGGCAGTTCTTGCCAAAATGGCCAGGCTTGTAACACCGGAAGCAAAGGTTGCCCTCAATGACCTTCTTGGAGGACAACCTGCTGGCCTGACCGTTGCACTTCTTGCGGAAGCCACGCTCGACTCCGTCAACTTCCATGGGCGTTGGCTCAGAGGAGGAGTTGGCTTCGGCCGAGGCAGAAGACGTCGCACTCGGCTGCGCATATAGTGGTTGGGACTTGAATGGGCTGGCGTCGCCATAATGGCCGTCATAGTACTCAGCTTGACAGATGATTTCGTCCAAACTGGCACCACCACGATCCTTGACAAAGGCGGCCGCCGTAGGTTTCAGCCCCTCAATGTAGCGGGCTCGGGCCTCCGTCTCATGGATGTCGTCGATACCATCTATAAGATGCAAGAAACGCTGCGTGAAGCTGGCAACCGTCCCATTGCCTTGGCGACAGGCTTGCCACTGACGTCGGCGGAGTTGCTGGTTGTTGGTGGGGAGCCAACGAGCACAGAAAACGCGGCAAAACTCCGGCCAAGTGGTGGGCATGGCCCCACGTTTCGTCTCTGCCTTGATCCATAGAAGGGCCGTCTCTTGCAGGGTCAGAGCAGCGAGACCCACCTTCTGGTCGTCGGTGACCGTGCGGACCAGGGAGAAGTAGTGCTCATACCCAAAGAGCCAGGAGTGGACTTCTTCGGGTGAGCCCTTGCTAGTGAAGGTCGTCGACAGCATTGGAATGTGTACTCCACTGGGGTTGGTGCCGTTTGTGTTACGTCGTCGCGGGTGGTGGTCGCCACGGCTTTGCCCGTTGGAACTGCTGCTGCTGCTGCTGCTGTTGCCCCTACTGGATGGGTTTCATCGGCGGACAGGCAGCATTGCAGCATGGATCGATGCCCACGTTCCTTGGATGTCATTGCGGAACAGAGGGCGGTCGTCGCCACCAGCGCTAGGAACAGGTGCACTGGTGGCTGGTGGTGGCGGCGCAGGTGCCTCAGGAACGGCTTGTGCGGGAGGTGCAGCAGGGCCTGGCGTTACAGCTGCCAGCTGTTCAGTTAGCTGCTGAATTAAAAGACGCAATTCAGCAGCTTGGCGGTCTTGGTGCGCAGCCTCCTCTCATTGCGCTGCATACGCAGTGGCAAAGTTGCGGTCGGCCGTCGCTAGCATGTCTGCCAGCTGCCGATTCGTCGCCTCTTGGTTGGCAACGAGCTCCGAAATCTGGTGCTCACGCCAGTCGTCACGTTCCTCAAAGGAAGCAATTCAGGCGGCCATCCGGTCGTTGGCATCGTCCAAGGCGCGGACCCGGTCTTCAGCAGCTGTCAATTCCGTCCGGATGCCTTGGAAATGGCCAGTCGTCAGCTCCACATAGGCCTGGAGGTCCTGGGCCACGCCATCCCAAGGGCGGCCTTCCTGCGAAGGGACAGGCAAGGAGGGAGAGGCCAATGTGGGGGTGGCAGGGGGTTGCGTCGCAGCCTGTGTAACGTTGGCTGCAGGGGCAATCGTCGCCACAGCCGAATGGCGTGGCACGTTTTGTACCACCGGTATGTCCAGATTCTCGTCAATTTCGGCCAATTCGGCGAGGTCAGCGTCTGCAGAACTACCAGCTGCATGGGCCGCAGCGGCAGTTGCATGGGTTACCAGTCCAGCAGGTCATCCAAGGGCCGGCGTAGAGGCAGCACGGCCTAGTGTCTGAGAAAGGCGTCGAAGAGGGTGGTCTTCTGTCTGGTTTGTCATAGCGTTGGGAAATGGGTACGTGTGATCAGAACCAGAGGAATCAGGCTGGATGGATGAGTGTGCAGAGGTACGGCGGAACTTTAGTTTCTTGGAGAGCTTTGAGAGTAGGGGTCTAAAACGTCCGAGCAAAGAGTACTCATTAGGGGGTTTCAAAATTGAGCTGATTTTTGCGAGCTAGCTAGATTTTTGCGAGTTGAGAAAGATTTTGCGAGCTAGGTGTCAACCTTAACCTCATTCTTTACAAATGACTAAAAGAATCGCTAAATCTGCCGCCCGCTCGAAAGCTACAACACGTAATGTTAATGTGCGTGCATCCAGCGTAATGGCCAGTGCATCATCTGCCGAGATTCATGGCGATCGTGCAAATTGCCAAGGCAATGCTAAAGCGAACAAAGGTATCGTTTCCGAATGCTCTATTGTTAGGAAGACCTTTGGCAAGATAAGATAAGTATTCTGATCAAGTGGCTTAAAAGACGCGGTGAAGCGTGTGAGGTTGATGGTTACGGTACCTTCGGAAGAAAGAACGACGGAAGATGCCGATGAAGTTGAGGAGGAAGAGGAAGAGGAGGAAGTCAACGAAGAGGAGGACGAAGAAGGAGAAGAAGTGGAGGACGAAGAAGGAGAAGAAGTGGAGGACGAAGAAGGAGAAGAGGAGGAGGACGAAGACGAGGAAGAGGTGATCAAGGGTAGACAGAGTGGGGAAAAGCAGTATTCCCGGACCACTATCCAACACTATGAAGTGATGGTGGAGTTCCTTGAAGTAGAAAAGAACTTCAAGATTCTGTCCGGAAATGCGGCCGTGGGCAAGCCAAAAGGAGGCCAGAAGATAACGAAGGAAACTGCCTACGCTGACCTTGCAAAGTGCATCAATGAAAAGGTCAACGAACCGAACAATCACCCTTTGTGGGATCAAAAAAGTGCCAGCAGCCGCATCAGAAACTACATCAAAAAGTTCAGAGATGAATACCGCGCTTCCAACAGCACTGGTTACGGTTTAGAAGCTCGCCATATCAAGGCTGGCTTAACCAAGATAGAAGAGCGGAAAAACTTCGAGTGCCCATTCTATGACCGCATGGAGGTCCTATTTGGAAGCAAACACAACGTCAACCCGATTGTAGTCAGAGAATTTGGTGTTGCTTCGTCTGCCCCTGCTCCTTCTACTAGTAGCTCATCATTGCCTTTCGGTGCACCTGCCACTATATGTTTGTCACGCAGTGCTTCCAACGAGAGCGATCTATTAGAAGAAGTGTCAGGCGATGATGGCATTACCGTGGAAGAGCTGGACGAAATGCTAGGTGATGAGAGAGAAGACGTGGAAGAAGAAGACGAAGAAGATGATGAAGGAGACGAAGAAGAAGATGATGATGATGATGACGAGCCTCCACCACGTACTAGAAAGCGAGATTTCGCTAGTACCTTCAATGAAGTAGAGGATGAGCGGGTTCGCATTGATAAGAGGCGTCTCAAACTGCAACAGAGACAGCATGAACTGGAGGAACGGAAGTTCAATGCGCAGAAAGAGGAGCAATGCTTTCGAGCTAACTTGGACAGAGACAAGCTTGAGCAAGATTCCTACCTCCAAAGACTCAGTCTCAAAACCAAGCTTGTCACTGACCTTCTTACGGCTGGATTGGAGGAGGATAAAATCAGAAACGTACTGAACACATATTTCAAGCATGATTTCCCGTAAGGAATTCTTACAACGTATATTGTTTACTTCAATCTCTTCTATCCGAAATAAAATCATTGATGCTTTCTCGCCATTCCAACGCTGAAATATTGTCATTTAGCGATAACCTTTCCTCTTCAAGCGTCGCATGCCTAGTTTCCTTGAAAGGCCATTGGTCATTTTCTTGACGAAGAAAGTTATGTAGAATTGCTGTAACTCCAATAATCTGCACCACTTTCTTTTGATCTTTCTTTATCTTGATCTGGACATGCATTTGTTTCAGGCACTGCCACCTATTCTTGAGGATTTCAAAAGTGTTTTCGATGACAGCTCGAGCAGAAGCAATGTCTTCGTTGAACATTATGTTCCGTTGGTTTCCTTCAGTAGCAGGTCGTCGGTAAGGAGTGAGCATCCTGGTGCTCAAAGCATATCCGGCATCTCCTATCAAATACTCGCGCTCCAAGAAATAGGATCCTTCATGTTTCACCAGAGAAGTATCGTTGAATGCGGTCGAATCACTCACAGACCCCGGCCATCCTGCTTGCATGAACCGAATATTGCGACGATCATCACAGACAACCTGGACATTCAACGAATAGTTGCTTTTCCGATCGTAGTAGGTGCTCCCGTCAATTCCTGGCTTCTGGGAATAGTTGACGTGTGTACCATCCACAAAGCCAACAACATGAGGGAAGCCATGCTCTTCCTGAATCCGGGCAGCTATTTCTTCACGTTCACGCGCATCTGGCCAGGAGATATAGATGCTTCCCAGTGATTCGATAGCTCTAAGGACTCGTCCTGTATAGTGGGTAACAGAGCCAGTACTTATACCCCATTCACGAGCGATATGTGTGACCGATGCGCCAGTGCCACCATGCGCCAAGGTCTCCAATGTAACTCCAAGTTGAACCCATACAGGGGCTTGCTTTCTCCCACCCTTCTTTCGGAAAACGGCATGATTCTCAATCATTGCGTGGAGCTTGCGAAATGATTTTTTGTTCATACGAACAATGTTCTTAAAATCCTTCATATGCCACTGGAAGAAGAACCGCTTGTTTTCTGTCAACTTTGGAACTACTCTTGACGGGTTGAGATTGCGATGCGCGAGAATTCCTGATTTAATCCTGCACAATTCTCTGATGCGTTCCCTTTCCTCCGCCTGACCCTTGGGATCATATGTCATTTGTCTTTCACGCTTCATGAGCAGCTTGATTGCATAGTCAATCTGCTGAAGGGTCCATTGACGTTCAGAAATTTTTGTCATTGTTGGATTTTGTTATAAGAGAAAAAAGATAGGTAATTTGCTAGATGGACGTGTTTTGCGAGATGACCTATCTAGCACCTCCGGAGATGCGAGATAGGATTTGCGGGCTGTCGGGCCCTATCTCGCAAAATTTTTGCTAGCTCGCAAAAATCAGTTTCAATTTTGAAACCCCCTATTAGAACAAATTCTGGTATGCGCCAAAGAGCGTCGTCGCAGTGCATCAACGTCTCAAAGAAGGTTCCTGCTCAATTACAACGTCGAGCACGGTTTCACAGAACCGAATTTCACTACCAATTGTAACAGTGCAGACCACAGAATACTTACAATCGTGTGCGTTGCTGTAAGTCAGACAATGTTACGATAATGACCCGAAGGTGGAACCGGTTATATGAGAGTATAAACGATGAGGATTCCTGTATCCAGGAATCCTGCTTTATATATACGTCAGATATTAGGGGGTAATAGCTAAGGCGTATATGATCTACAATCTACGAATTCCATCTAAGCTATATGTAATCCTAATATCCTTATCCAACCATGCGCCATATGAGTTGTCACATGCTACGTCTATCAATACGGTATATGGATACTGCATGGCGATCAACCAGGTTGCAGGTTGGATAACGTCTGTAATGGACACACCATTACACCGCCAAAAAGTGACACGACAAGATAATACTGAAGCCGGGCGACTGTTTTTTCCGTCATTTCCTTTTTGGATCACCCAAGGAAAAGCAGTTAAGTTGAGGAAAAGCAGTCTCTTTTTATGTGCTACAGCTCAAGTGGTAGTACACATCATATAGAACTTTCGTACCACAAATTCTACCATGTAGCTGTGCACCAGAAAGAGAATAAAATCCGTTCTAAATGTATCAAACCACAACACACTTCTTCAAAGAGTCGCCATAATGTGTTTCTGAATGATTCAGCACAAAACATCTTACTTCCTTGAGTAATTCGAGACATAGGAGAAATAAATATAAATACATTGTGTTTTATCATTAATTAGCATCTGTTGTATCTAACATGAACATAACCACCGATCATTATCTCGGAACGGTTATATCTCACTTTCCTTTTTGGTATAACTCACTTACGCAGACATATCTTCCATATTTGGCATATTGTCATAGACGTTTATCATGAACGGGTATCAACAGCTATCACCTAGCTTATCATTATCTGTTATGAACCAGTTCCATAACGATAGACATCACCCATTTCTCAACAACACACCAACATGACATACGTATTGGATATACAGGTATAATCATGATATGACCTTGGATAACATTGGTAATAGGAAGTCCCATCCACGATAAGCATTTAATATAAATAAAGCGAACTCTTCATCAATAAACTAAAGTTCTCTGAGTCTCGTTGACTTTTATTGTCCCTTTTTGATACTCGCTACTTCCTCATATCTTAGCATCATCACTACATATGTTTCCTCAGTATATACAAACCACTGTTGCTTTCAACGCGGTCCTTACCTCGGTGGTCTTTTTGCCATTACTTCTGCCAGTCCAGCAAATAATAGTTATCCATTCTTCCCACCCCTTCCTACTTCTAACATTGGAACGTTGAGCTTCATGCTTGACAAATCTTCAGCCAATCAGGAGGACCTTCGAGTTAATGCTTCCGCACATGCACATGCTCTGTCAGCATCATCACAAATCATCCTTGTGAAGCCTCGCTGCTCTGTCATATTAAGGCTAACATCACGAATTGATCACAGACATACCGGCTCATAAAATACCCATCATGGATGAGCACTTATTATAAATAATGGAAGCAAAGCATATGAAATAAAACTGCCTTACCTTTTGAGTCTCGTTGACATCTTTGTCTCTGTTACCTCTGTCATAGCTAACATGATAGTTCACTTCGAACACTTGAAAGAAGTATTTTTATTTATTTGTGGGAAACTAATAGACCTGCCCGTATAGGGATATGGTCTCACTTCGGATATGCCCAATCTCGGATAAACACAGGCTCGGATAAATATCGAAGTGAAACCTGTGTTAATAAGAGCGATGATCGGTAAAACATCACTAGGTGACAAATAGGACCCAACGCTAGAAGTAAACTATCGGGACTATATACACTGCGCACCAGGTAAGGAATCCCCTACTAGAAAGATAGGGGATTCTTAAGAATCTTTTGTTGGGGGATAAGACGCAGCTCGTACCCCCGGTTTCCAGAGTGAAAGCTGCATGAAGAACTGCATAATTGCTTGAAAAAGATGGATGCGGTGACCTTCTGCATGTTTCTGCATCAGCATGCAGAGTGCTGTATAAGCAATTTGTAATTTTTGTGAACAATCAGAAATGGTGATGATGATGCAGCAATGTTGAAATGGAATGGAGGAGAAGTCTTTAACAAGTGGTGTTGAGTTTACAAAGGGTAGTCAATATTTCAGTACCATGAGAAACTTTAAAACTGGTGCCTTATATCGGCAATCCGACGCACATGGTGCATCAGCAAGAAAAAAGGAAGTTGGATGCGTTGTAGTATAACGTCACGCATTGTACGAAAAGAAGTATACACGACTCTAGCACATATTGGTATTGTGCTATTGAAATAGTGATCCGTGTTCCTGTACACTTTACATATATAGAAGAGCCTAATAAAGCCAAGACAGCAAAATGCACGGTTCACGTTGCACATGACGGTCCATAACAAATTAGTAACCAATTGTAATGCAATGCTGCCAAGGCAAACACTGCTGTGTTGAGACTTAGTCGCTATGACGGTGCCAAGACAGATCGATATGAACTTGCCAAGGTAAACGGCCATGGTGATGTAGAAACGGTGTAATGATGCTGCCAAGACGAATAACCAATGTGGCGAAGCATAATGGGACATTTTTTATTATTCGTGCATTGACGAAAGACTATATAAGAAGAATGTTCGAGCAGTAGGTATGGTATCAAATCGTACCTACCGTTTCTAAAATGTCAACAAGATCCTATATGTGTTACTGTGAACTTTGCCGAGGCAGAAACCCCAATGGGGCTATTGTCAACCAGCGAACATATAATGAACACCAGCATGCCAGCGCCACCAATGCCATTGCCGCCATTGTATCGACTCGCGTTGATAATGGTATGCCTGAATTCATGCGAGTGTTGATGGCAATCTAACTTACCTGTATTCCTTCAGATGGTGATACTACCATGATGCATAGTGAGCCTGACGACGATGATTTTGGTGAGCCTGCACCGATGGTTGTCAATGGTAGGTTCATGTAAGCTAAATACCGAAGCAAAACATTCATACCAATTTATAGAAGAACCACCGGTCCAAACATTTGACATTCGCGATCCTGGGATCAGCGATCAAAATGAAATGAACGAAGCCGTCGATGTCGAGTTCGGGCACGCAGTTGAGGATGATGAAGGTTTGTGAAATTAACGGATCTGTAGAGGAAGCAAAGTAGTGTTGATTCCTCTACGTTTAGATCAAGAAATTGTAGACGGTACCAGCCTTCGGGATCATATCCCTGATTCGCTGTTGTTCGTCTTCGCTTTCCTTGTATTGTTCCAATTGTATCACATATCCGAGAGAGCTGCCGTCATCCTCATCGGCTTCTGCGTATCCTTGATCCATTCCCAATCGAGAGATTTGTTGCCATCCATGCCAGAAACGATCACCAGTCTGCGAAGATGGATCGGCTTCACCCGTCTTACCGAAGATCTCCGCATGTACAGTGCTTGCCCCACGTGCCATGCCATTTCCCCTCTGCCTGGCCCAGCTATGTGCACGAATATCGACTTGTCTATTTGCGGCACACAGCTTCTGAAGCAAACATTAAGCAACCGAATCTCGCAGACACCCATTAAGCAGTATGCTTACTATCCATTGGGGAAAAGTTTGGAGCGGCTTTTCAGTCGTGAAGGCTTCGAAGACAGCATCAATGAATGGAGACGATACCAGTATCGACCGGGTGTTTTCACAGATGTATACGACGGTATGCGCTGGCGGTCGCTCCGAGATAACGATGGTCTTCCTTTTGTTGAGCACCCACGCTCGTTAATGCTTACGCTCAACATTGACTGGTTCTCTCCTTTTAACGGTACTTACTCCATCGGCGCCATATATCTCATTGTCAACAATTTGCCTCGAGCCGAACGCTATAAAATCGAGAACGTGATCCTTGTCGGTGTCATACCTGGACCAAAGGAACCACATACCTATGAAATGAACCATTACTTGGAGCCACTTGTCGACGATTTCCAGTGGCTTCGTGATGGAATTCTGATGTCAACACACCAAAGTCGTGATCGTGTGATGGTTCGAGCAGCATTATTCAACATTGCCTGCGACATTCCCGCCAGTCGCAAAGTCGCTGGCTTCACCAGTCATTGCAGCACGCGCGCATGCAATAAATGTACGCGAGAATTTGTTGTCTTCCCTGGTACCACGAAACTTGACTATTCTGGCCATACTCTTGGTGAATTGAGAACGAAGGAGCGCAACGCACATGATGCCGAGCGCTGGGCACAGGAAACCTCATCAGCTGGGCGCTATAGAGTCGAGCGTGAAACAGGAACGCGGTATTCTCAAATCCACCAGCTTACATACTTTGATCCAGTGCGGGATACAGTTATCGATCCTATGCACAATCTCTTCCTCGGTACGGCTGAGCGAATGGTCTGCATATGGAGAAGCCGCGGCCTACTGACTGACGCTGATGGCGTGACGATGCAGAAGCTGGCTGATGGAGTTGTCTTGCCTCCTGGTATTCCTACCTTGCAGCGAAAGATCGAGCGTAAGTTCGGCTTCATGACCGCTGCAGACTGGAAGGCGTGGTGTCTGGTGTATTCTGCATTTGTTTTGAAAGGGGTCCTTGCTGGTAACTATTATCGGCATTGGATGCTCTTTGTGTCTGCCTGCCGCCTCCTCGCCAAGACTGTCATCACATATGCCGAAATTGACGAAGCTCAAGACTTGCTGATACGATTCGTACGTGGCTGCGCGCGGTTGTACGGTGCTGAATCGATCACCCCAAATATGCATTTGCACTTGCACTTGAGCCGCACCATCCAAGACTTTGGACCAATCTATGCATTTTGGGTTTTCAGTTTTGAGCGATATAACGGCTACATGAAGAATGCTGAAACGAACCAGAAGGATGCCTTTGAACTGACGTTCATGAAGCGGTTCATCGAAAAAACTGGTGCTGTTGACTTTGTCCGCTACAATATTCGCGAAAGCGTTGCTCAGCATCCCGTCTATGGCTGCATTCTACTCCAGATTGCCGGCCAGTTGCGTCGTCGACCCACCGAAACAAACGCTGCAGCTTTCGACCCAGTTCGCTTTGGTTCCCATTCTTCCGATGTCAGTGCCGAGGCCTGTGGCAGTGAGGCCTTACCACCGGACACCTTTGAGTCTATGCATCATGGTCGGAAAGTGATCGCAAGCACCCTGCTGTACGGATTCCTGCTGCAGCATTACCGCCGCCACTACGAAGGGGAAGCATTCCATTGCCCCAACAGCATCGAGAAGTTCCAAACGATAGAGATCTACGGACAGACGTACAGGTCAGCAACAGCCCGATCGATTCGAGGATCACACATACAGGCCTTGTTTGAGCAGGGTAACCGTGTTGTTGCCTGGACTGGCCAAGTGCAGTACTACTTCAGCAGTGAAATTGTCCACAATCACAGCATCGTCAAGCACTACTTCGCGTATGTCCGCTGGTACCGCACCCAGGCCTCACCACAGCGCTTTGAAAGAGAAGGCCTGGAGGAATGGCGTAACAGTTTTATGACGGATGACTTCCGGTGCATCTTGCCAGTACACAGAATCTTGAGCCAAGTCGCCGTTGTTGCTTATGGTGCCCAGACAAATCGTGACAGCGCAACGATGGTTGTGATTCCGTTGGTGCGTAGAAGCGTTGCGTAGTGAAAAAAAAATAAAAGTAAAAGGAGGGAAGCAAGCGGGCTTTATTATGCCCAGTCGGGCAATGCATCTCGTACTTTTTGAGAAAGCACAGCGTCTTCGTCCACAACTGGCTTTCTTTCTCGCTGTTGCCGTCCAGGCATTTTTTGCTCGCCTCAACAAGCCTATCCAGCTCGTTGATGTACTCCACAGCCTGTGGCATTACGGCGTTCAAGTCAGCATGATGCTACCGTTTTCACGAAACAAAAAAGCTTTTACCTTCGCACTGCGGAATCCAGGTTTCCGAACCCAAAGGATCGCGTCTGGCTCCGGATCCGAGATCTCTGGAGACATGCACTCCCTCCGAAGGAGGTCTTCTCCATTCGGGAACCTTTCCTCCAAGGATGCTGCGTTTCGTGCGCGAGCATCCTTGCGCGCCTTCATCTTCTGTTTTTCAGCGTAAGTAATCTGTACAAGCCTTAAAAAAAGCTACCCAAAAGTACTCACGCTCCACACCCTCTTGTTGCGCGTCTTGCGCTTCTCATCCTCACCAGCAACATGCAGACCCGCATTCACCCGATCTTGCTTCCTCAGCTCCTTTTGTTGGCCGGTAAAGTATTGGTGGATCTTTTTACGCAAGAATCCACCTTCCAGTGCACTTCGTCTATCACCGACCACAGCGGTATGGCAGCACGCAGCTATGGCTGCAGTTACCGACTCGTTGTGCTCTGCACGGAAGGTCAGATTGTAATCATACCCTTGGCCACTGGGAAGAGAATCGTGGATGCGGGTGATGTTACTCTGGCAACGTTTTGTAAGTCGATGATATTGAAAGTATTGAATGCATTTTTCAAGTGTTCTTACAACAGCTTCTGCGCGGACCACATCATCCAATCCACGCACGGTACCCACCGCATCCTGCTGCTGCTGTTGCTGTTGCTGTTGCTGAGAAGCAATGTGCGACGCTAGGCCCTCGAGCTGCTGCCGCAACGCATAGTTTTCGCCCCGCAAGGTATCGCATTGCCCTTGCAGGTCTTGAAGGCCGCACGCAATCCGGAAAGCTCCAGCGATTCTGCGTGCTGTTGGCGCTCATTGCTGTTGTTGTTGTTGTTGGAAGACATCTAAAGGCTATCTAAGGATATTGATCTCTGGTGGGTGCTCTATCTTACTTTATAGGTGCGATCGAAGTAAGTGGATTAAAGAAAGTGAATGACAAGGAACTCATTTTATGCTGCTTTTATTGCAGATAGACATCACGCATGACTTCACGTTTGCCAAGTACAGCAGGACCGGGTTTTTTCTACAACGGTATATAAAGGGCGCAATTGCCGCTTTTCTTTCGTAACCTTCTCTTTCTTTTCCTGATCTTTTCTGCTTTCCGTCTACACAGGCTCTCATAATATCGGTAAGATTTCTATTCTCTCTGTTATACTAACATCGTCCCAATAGCTAGTTCATCATGCTCCGTTAAAACAAAAGGTTAGTTTCTAATGCGGCAGCAGCGTCTTCTTTCTTACTAACGCGTTTCAATACCAGTTCACCTTCGTTCACATTGCCATGACTACAGGTTAGTGGTGTTGAGATTGCAATCGCTGAAGGATTAACGCTAACGATTCTTTGTTTCTCACAGACATCTCACGGAATCCAAGTTGCGGCAAGTATCAACCGTTTTGTATTCACCATCGCATTGCTCCGGCCACCATCCTAGGCGTTACCTATAGCTGTTTAGACATTGTAGCATTACTGCCATAATAATAAAAAATATATTTAAACCATGCAATCGTATTCCATCCAAATTGCTACCATTTAATTTTTTGGTCGTTCATAAACCACTGCTACCAAATAATGCACTATAATTATGTATGCACAGCATCGCTGCTAAAAATCGATCGATCGAAAGCACATATTCTGTTACTCTTATGTATGTACCGGCAGGCTATGTGCATATAAGCGTTATGCAGTCTGCGTCTCTTTTTGTATCTTTGCATGCATTCTGCTTTTGGTTAGTGTTGAGGAATCCCCTAGTGGATTCTTATGGAACCTTTTTTCAACTGAGGAATCCCACTGCAAGGAAGGCCATCTTTCAGATGGCTGAAAGGTGACTGAAAGGTGGCTGAAATTTAAGCTGTCAGCCAATTTCAGATCCCATTCAGTGGCTGAAAGTTCAATCTTTCAGCCCCCTTTCAGCGGCTGACTTACCACATTTCAGCAGCTGAAGCATTGTCTTTGAGCAATCTTTCAGTGCTGAAAGATTCAAACAAAGTCTACAAATGAATCTATTATTAGACTCTAAAACCTTATAGCTCTCCAAAAGAAGCGAATGTATAAATATCCTTTTCTTCCAAATATGTATACTTCTTTTATTTACTTTTTGTATCACTTTCTATGTTAAACTAGGCTGTAACTGTATAACCAGACAAATGAACCAGAGCTGCTGCCTATCACAGCTCCATCTCCAATCTACGAGGAGATCAGTCCGTTTGCAGAAGAATATCACTGCCACGCCAATTGTACAGATAATATACCATATTGGCTCTAAAAATGAGTATTTAGTATGTATATTTGATGAAGGTAACTTAATAAATACCAGTGGCTACGTCACGTTGCTTGACGACGTGGAAAGTATCGGGAAATCGGTTAAGCCCTATATGGTTCATTAGTTCTATGATATTTTGATGTTAAGTGGTGGAAAATTTACCATGCGGTGTGCGTGCATCCTATAGAAAAGTTCAAAGTCAGGATTAGATAATAAAGTATATGGAAGAGAGGGTTAAAAGCATACTAGATTTCCACACCGCAGCTGGTAATCTTCAAACTATAAAAGTGGTTTGTCGGTTAGTATCATAACTTGGGTGATCTATGCCCAAAGGCTTACCTAAGACCAAGTGACGTCCAGGATTGGCTAGTGGTATGTCAAAAAATCACTAGTAAGTCATCTATACAAAGAACTTTACTGTTAGGCAGCGATAAATTCCGCAATGCTTGCGAGGTGTAATCTTGGGGATACTACAAACAGTATCAATAGTATTTATATGTCTGAACGTTGTCAACAATGTACACATACCTGTCCAAGTGCTTTGTCTCATAATCTAAAGTACAATAAGCAATGTCCAGCTTCGCATCTTGATGACCTTGCCAAGTAATAATGGTGTGGTTCATCTCGTTGTTAGAAAAGCTGTCAAGTATAAGAAAAGGGCATTAGCTATATGCAATGGCGATCCATTGGCCATACCTCAATGGGGAAGCATCTGTAATTTACGCTTAAAAAAACGAAAGAACTGAAGGAAGAAGCGCGTAAGTGAAAAGGCCACGACTTCGTTCCTTATTTAGGGATGCCAAAATATGCCACTTAAAATGGAAGTGGGGATCAAATATGGGAAGTTGCTTAGATCCCGCCACTGTATAATTCGATGCGATGTTGACAACACTTTTGACATCGTCCTCTTTCTAGGTCACCACCTTTTATTTCCATCGTTGTAGTATGTATATTCAGGTTGAATTATCTATCATTGACCACGCAAATTTAGTCCACTCATGTCTCTTCCCAACGAAAACGTGAATCCGTGCCCACCACGATACACCTCTTCGCATATTACTTTGGAGAGCGTGTATCGCGTGCAGAGACAGTTGAACAATCGCGTAGAGAACTTGGAAAACCATCGCAATGTCGCTACCACTGTCCAAGAAGGGGCTGATGCTCTCAAGGCATTGATCGAAGAGAGTGTCAGAGCTGCTCTGTCGGATCTGCCCACCACTGCCCAGGCGACACGGGGACCGATGCCAGCTGTTATCGAAGAAAGCGATGATGATAGCAATGAAAGGCAGCCTGAGCTAAGCATACGCTACTGGGCCGTTGTCAAAAAATTAGTATCACCCATTAACACGTAACCTCTTAAGTCACAGCTAAGGATCGCATATGCAGGACTTGTGGAGGATAATCCAGAGGAAAACGCGTATGACTACCAAGCCAAGTTCGGAAGCCGGCACAACAGCAAGATCGCGCAGAAACTGCGTGATATACTGAACCAAAGACGCAGTGATTTCTTGCAAATCAAAAACTACACCCGCAAAGTGAGGTACATCGTGCGCAAGAACTTCCACAACACTGCGCAAGAAGTCAATATGACAACTGAGCAACGGGCGAGAGAAACCGCAACAGCTGATGCAATGGGAGACTCCGAGAGGTTTGTTATAAGCATAGTGACACATACGCGTACTGAAATTGTGAAACTGTAGAAGGTCCGTAAGAGAAAGGCCGCGTTCCGAAACTGTCAGCAGGAAATGGCAGACAAGTACAGAGTGTCAGCTGCAGAAATTGCACGCGCACTTTCCCAGACGTACGCCTCTGGTGATGAAACCGATGCTGAGGGCTACCGTACCAAACGCCCAAGATGGCGTAGTAGCAATGTAATGCAGTGAGGGTTGACTAAGTTAGCATAATTAACACGTCTATACCTGGATTAGTTCAATGAGCTGCTGGATGAGCTCGATAAGAAAGCAAAGGAAACCACCAGTGGAGCAATGCGCGGCAGAAGGGGCGTTCTCGCGCTGTAAATAGAGAGATCGACACATTAGATGTTGCCAGGCCAGAAGGGCTTAAAACATGGATGGTCAATGACAGGATTTAGAAAAAGAAAAAATAAAAAAACCAGCGTGGTAGGGTGGAGGGCTGGGCTTGGACTTTTTAGTCACAAGTATATTTATCTGTGGCCGGGGCTAGGCATGAACTTTTTTTGCAACTGGAATTACGACAACGCATGGACTTGAACGTGCTGTAGCTTTGTACTTGGTAATGGCAACCGGTGAGTAGATTCGTGCGACCGGAATTATGGATTGAAAGCTGATGCTTTCAAACTCTTCCTTCCATACATACAAATCTTGATTTGCAAAATTTTGGCCACTAGAATGAGGAAGATACCAGCGAACAAAGGCGAAATAATGCTCTTCGTCACGACCATCGATCAGCTGGTTATGCTTGAAGTAGAATTGCACCTGTCCGGGGTATGCAGTGGTGTCGTCGCCGGTGCTTTGAACGAAGATCGCCTGGATATAAGATCCACGAATAGATCTCCCTTCAATACATTGGTATTGGTATCCTTGGAGCGTCATCGACATAAACTTATAGATATTGGGCTTTACAATTACACACCCGGGCTTAAGGTTTAAATGGTCGCATACACCATGGCTAATGCGGTCGTGATATGCCACATTATAAAATTCGACAAGAGCATGGTAAATTGACGAGCGTCCAAGGTCGCAATGCTGGAAGTCGCTTGTAATTGTGCCCGGAGGGAGTACTTCAGAACCAGTTGAGGCACGGATTTGCGTGGAGTTTAGCGTGAACTCGTGGATGTTGAAGGCGTCGGCCGAATTTAGGCGAGCAGTGATGGTGGAGGAAGGTGGAGTGTTCGCCACGGCTGTTAGGAACTCTCTCTGCTGAATATTGAGAAGAGCCTTAGCCTTTGGCGAGTTGATATAGTTTGTAGAGAGGGTAATTTCAAGGAATCGTCTCATGAAGGTTACTTCGAAGGAATCTTTGCAGTTGGTTTGGATCCTCCCAAGCATACCATTATAGCGCTCGAAGCTAAAAAGCCAATAAGCGTATATCGGGCCGAACGCGCGGATGGTGCTGTGGAGGTGGATGTGCATATGCATGTTTGGAGTAACATTGTCATCGCCATAGAGATCCTCGAACCTTGTGCAGAAATCGAGCAGCAATATATGAGCTTTGTCGACCTCTGATTCGGTCAATGTAGGCTTGAATAACAACCGACAGGCATTGACAAAGCTCATCCAGTTGTCAAACTTCGCTTCTTCAAGCAATCCACTGAGCAAAAATGGCGAATATATCAAACACCAGCTTTTCCAGTCGGCTGCCTTCATATATGAGAATCCAGAGGACGAAATGTTCTGCGTCTTCAAGATATCGAAATTTGGAGGGACTATGACGCACTCTGCCTTCAATTTTATGACCTGCATATCCTCGTTGGTAAGGTCACCATTCTCAATCCAGGTCTTCATCATATACTCCGTCGTCCCGAGCAACAAGTTGTGCATAGGATCGACGACTGTGCAGTTAACCAGGTCAAAGTACATTAGTCGGTGGAGCTGTGACCATCGTACACCAAACTGCTTCTCCACGTCTTCCTGGCCGGACTTGGTGGTTGCTTCAAGCCATCGAGCAGCGGCAGCCCGGTTTTCTTCTGGCGTTGGTTGTGGATATATGGCGGAGAAACCGGAATACTGCACACTGCCACCGATAGTTTCAAACGTCCGATCGCACTTGTTACAACCACGGCGACTCATATGGCCCAGGAAACCACACACCTTTCTTGCCGCAGGTATATCGCAAGCGACATTCAACAACGCTGCTCGTGCATGATCTTTTGTAAGTTCTGGATCATCTGTAGGAGCCTCCACCCCGTTCTGATACAACTCTTCCAGCTCGTCAACAAGAGGCTTGAGATAGTTGTTAATCTCGTAAGTGGATGGCTCTTTCGGCCCGGGCATGATACCAACGATAATGACATTCTCCTTCTTGAAACGCTCCGTACGTGGAAGGTTGTTGATCGTCAGATACATAGCACCGCATGAATACGCTGAGTTCTCGAACGGGTTAAACCAATCCACGTTTAGTGTGAGAAGAAGCGCTCGGGTGTGGTACTGAACATAGCTGTAAGAATCGTCATCAGGGTCGGGAATTCCATGCCACATCTTTCCATCATATACGTCTGAGTAGGTATTCGGCTCTACTTGGCGGTTACGCCACAGATTAATGCTTTTCTCAAAGCCTTCACGCGCAAACAAGTGCTTGATATGTGCCTTAAGGCTATTGTAGGCATATTCCTTGCATGGCCGCTGCTTGCGCGCATCCTTAAACAGAGAATGTCCGCAAGGTTGGCGATGGTTTGCCCTTGGATGATTCGGGTATCGAACATAATCGCATGTAGCTGGAATCTGTTCGCGATTCATATCATAAAGCTTATGGCATTCAGGACAGACAACAATGCGCTTGACCTGGCTCGAGTACTCATCAAGGCCAGTCGCTTTCTTCACGGTAGATGGTGTAACAGCGATACTGGCATCGCTGCTGAACAGTGGTAATACCATGTTGAAGAAATAGAGCAGCGTCGTTGCAGCCTTGTCAGTGAGCGAGAGCAAGTGGAAAAGCGAAACGAAGTAGGCAATGAAGTAGAGCAAATTTTGGATTGGCGTATGGTCTAATATAGAAAAATGTCAGAAAGGGTGTCGCGGAATAAATTAAGACTGAGCGTACTTTCGGGAACGGCTTCTTCAACTGTAGTTACATCAGGAAGAAAGTCATCATCGTCTTCAAACATCTCCATTTCGGCTTCCTCAGCTGTTTGCAGGACATGCTCCTGCTCAAAGGCAGCAAAGCCTCCAGCATCACGAGTTCTCTGTACTTCTGGCATCGATTGCTGCTGCTGCTGTTGTTCATCGTGAAAGTCGTGAAAATCGTCAGCAATCCATCTGGCCTGGTCTTCATCTAATTTGCTTTAGCAACTTCAAGCATACATCAATCATAATTTATGGCTTACCATCGTCGACTTCCATTTGGTAGTTGTTATCCTCATTATCTGTAAGAGACGTGTTGTTGTCATTCACAGCAGAAGCTTCGTTAGCTACGGGGAGAACTTCAGTGAGCAAGGTATCGAAGCACCGTTCTGCTTTCTGTGTATATAGCTATATACCATTGCCAACCAGCATATTAAGCTCTCTCTCTTCATCTCGAAGTACGTGATTCACAATGGTGCGCGGTAACTGATTTTTGGCACCCTTGCATTCACTACAGTGGCATGGACGATAGGATGGCATATTGGATCGCAGAGTAGTGTATCAATTGATTACAAAAGAAAAGACAAAGTAAAAAAATGGTCTGTGCACAGAATGCCATTTATTCCAAGACAATTAATCTGTGCTACGCTGGCGTTTTGCCGGGCGTTCATCCTCGAGATCGGATGGAGGGAGCGTGTCATCGTCATCTTCATCCTCCTGTCCGTTTGCCTCATCCTTCCGTCCAAAATACATGTCCTCATGGGACTCGTACCTCTGCGGGATATAGCAGCTGTGTTTGGAAACGTAATTGTCCAGCTGCAAAGCCAAAAGAAGATTTCGACTCTGGTTCCTATAAGTGTAAATCGTCAGCATCATATTTTTGATAAAAATAAACGTATCCGTCATACCATTTTCTTTTCACCACCTCCTGAAGCGCACTGTCTCCCCTATAATAACCACGATGGTATGATGCGAGAACATACTCATCGTCACTGTTTTCCTTCAGCGCCTCTATTACACTAAATTATTATGATTAATACTTGGTTATGATGAAGTCGCGTATATACAGGAGTACTTACAGATAACGGCGAAGGTCCGCCATCATCTCCTCAAATTCCTTTAGCTTTTTCGCGGCATTGCTGTTGACCAGCCAGTCGTCTTCCTCCTTCGGGAAGGTCTTTTCGACCTCCGCAATCTCATCCAGGATACTACATCAGAGTTAGTAGTGCTATTAGTTTGATATGGATCATATAAAATTACTTGTCATTGTTCGTGCTTGCGTCGTAGCTCATATTTTGAAATTGAATAAAGAGTATTCCACTGAACACAACCCTAAACTCTTTAAATACGGTAACAACATCATAACCTTACTTGTCTGTTTTCATCGCACCAAAGAGAGAAGTCGTACATAACTTGTGCATCAGTACTTCGTCATAATCAAGAATCTAAATTGAAGATAATCCGAAGATTGCATCAGCAGTAATTCATTAATTATACCTTCAGGCAATGCTAGTATAAAAGATAACAGAGAGTATTCGTTTATGATTCAAGATGAACCTTTGGAACGGAAGGTGGTTAAAGGTGCAGTGCTGTGGTGTAACACTCTCGGTAACAAGCCGTCCGTTTCTCTAAAAATACCTTATTCCATATGGTGCTCTGTGACACACAACCGTATCTTTCTACTTATGGACTTTTAGAGACGTAAAGACCACTTTACAGCTTGCCAATAATATGCTTCTGCAAATATATGCCGAGAACTTAAATTCTCGTGCAATTCAGGTAGTCTGTACCAATAATAAGCACAAGTAGAAAGTATATATTTGTTATTTGTATCTGTATCAATATATATGCAGCTGAAGTAAGATTAATAAAACAAAATGAGGTGATGGGTGAAGTGTTTGAAAAAAAAGTACAATGAGTAAGTCGGTAATGTTGTCTTTAATTTGGTGCGTAATGACAACATGATGTAACAATGTAACCTCATGTAGCGTTAATAACGGAGTCAAAAGCACTGCTATTAAAAAACCATAATCCTCGTAAGTAAATTTATATATCGTAGCAACTGTTTTCGCAGAGCGCATATTTCAGCATGCTGACAGTATGTCTGAAAGATTTCTGAAATACAACCTTCCAGACAAACATTTTAGAAGGCTGAAATAAGTCTGAAAGATGAATCTTTCAGCACATCTTTCAGCCACTGACAGATACTGAAAGATATCCTTTTTTGCAGTGTCCCCTACTAGGTGATTCGCTAGGGGATTCTTGAGAATACCTTAGAGAATCCCCCACTTTTCAGATAGGGGATTCCTCACCCACTGCGCAGTGTGTGTAGGCAAAACTGTTTATTGAGATGATCAAAATGGGTATGGGACACTTTAGCAATGCCAAAAATGGTCATAAGGAGGCAGAAAACCCTGGTCAACACCCAGGGTTTTCGCTGTCGCTACCCATATTGAGATACTAAAGTGACTTCAAGTGTACACAGCATAGAGAGGTAAGTATTTGCAGTAGTACGGTGGCGGCACTTTAGATTACCAAAAAGCGTATTATGGAAAAAGGTAGTTGCCAAAAAGCGTATTACGGCAAAAGGCTAAAAAAAAAATTTAATTGCACTGGTGTGAGCACCTTATAAGTGCTGTTTCTAATTATAGTTATCATATATAGTGGAGACAGTATCCATTCAGACTGATCGAAATTCCTCCACCATGGCAGCCCGGTAATCAAAGACCCAACAATTCTGCACGGCCTCGCTTGATTACAGATATTTATATCTAAGAAGGTACATTGATTGAGTAGAATTAGAGTAAGTTCAAGAGTGCTAAACATGACTCTACATTTGTTTTTGTAGAATCAGACGCCGAGTTGCCTCCTGTGCAAGAAGGTGCTTCTGACGAGGTAAATTTGTTGGCCAATGATGAAGAAGCAGAAGAAGAAGGGCTGGCCACCCACAACGACATAGAAGAGCCTGCTGCAGCAGCTGAAAATGCTGATCAGTTCGGCAGTGTTGATGTTGATGATGAATCGTCACCATATACCCATTTGGGTGAAGCTGAAGAACGCTTGCTGTAGGCATACCAACAGTATCAACAAGCAGCACAGCAGCTTCAGCAGCATCGCGAGTTGTATCGCTGTATACTACCACTGACGCAAAGACAAATATTTGACGATGCAGTTGAACGTGGCAATACTGATCGATACTTGACAGTTATTTGCCAACATCGTACTAGATGAATTCGCTCAAATATGACCCGCAGTGGCTATCACCCATACACTCGATATTATCCAGTATAGACTTACTTCGCTCGCGCTTTTCTTGTTTATCTTTTTCTTTTCTTTACGTCTCCTTTCTTCATCTTCTTTTTCAATTTTTATTTATGACTTTTCCCTATAGACTTATTGAACATCAACCATTCTTACCTTCTCTGATACTCCTTTATTGTCGTTCATAGTATGAAAACCATCTTCTAAACTTTGGTAAAAGGAGGTAAGTTGCAATAGACTGCTATTTAAAAATAGATATATATCTATTTAAAGCAGATCTAATGTAAGTTAGTAATAACTTGCATTCTTAAGACTATAGAGTATGTAACCTGTAAAATCCCTTATGCACTAAGTCCATCATCTGTAAAACTATTTAAATTGTGAAGTCACACTTGTAAAATTTGCTTTCAGAATCTGAATCTGGAGTAGCTCACCTGTAAAAATTCTAAAACGCGTAGCCCAAGTAATAGGGTAGTTCAACAGTTCCATAAGTCTGTAAGCTCAGGAAATCTAAGAAAAGAAAAATTTTATGATTGGCTATCGTTCACTCCGCCATCTCTTATGGATCTTCTTAGGGCAAAAATCTCTATAACACTTTAAGAAGTATTTTCTAAGAAATGCCCGTCATGGAAAAAAGCAGGAAAGGCAGTTAATCTCGTTTATAAATACAAATACAAGCATCATTCCATCAATTAGCAAATAAATTCTGAGTTGAATAGCTTATAAACACCTTGCTTCTCTACTTACGTTATATCTTTTTATTATATCATGCCTAACTCCACTGATCGACAAGCCCTTTTGAAGTCTCTTGAGGATGCTGTTATGGCCGAGATCGCCCTTAGCCTTCTCAGCGATTCAGGCAATGATGACGACGACGACAACAACCTTTCCAACTCTCCTGTTGTTCTTGCATACTTGACTATATTGCAGAGTCGTTATCTGGCTACTTGTGAGCCTGGACCTCGAGGACCAAGCAAAATTGACTACGTGCTGAACCAACTGGACGCGAATGGCTTTAGACAGGAGTTGAGGATGGAGCGAAGCTCTTTTTTCGCGCTTCGAGATCTTATTAAAGACCACTCGATATTTGAAAGTGATCCCCACAAGCCGCAGACCGATGTTACTATTCAGATGATGGTAGCCTTAGAGCAATTGGGTTTCTATGGAAATAAAGCCTCTGTTGGTCGAATTGCAAGAGATATAGGAGTCAGTCGTACGTATGCATAGTAAATATTTGCACTTCAATTGAGCTTTCAATATCTAATTTAGTTAGCATGATAATCTACTTTTATACATATACAGAAGGATCGGTTTTGAACTTCACCAACCGTTTTATGGTTGCCGTGCTGTCTCTGGAGGATAGAACAGTTTTTTGGCCGGAGGAAGATGAAAGACTTGATATTATCCATCGAGTTGAAGCAGCTACTGGGTTTCCTAACTGTATCGGGTTTGTGGACGGCACCCTCATTCCATTGGAGAAGTGCCCTACATGGAATGGCGAGGACTTTTACACACGCAAAAACAATTACGCCATCAATGCTATGATTGTTTGTGATGATCGTAGACGCATACGCATGTGCTACACAGGCTGGGCTGGCTCAGCACATGATGCTCGAGTGTTTGCTAGTAGTCCTCTGGGTCTTTCGCCTGATACTCATTTCTCGGGTGGCCAATACATTATTGCCGACTCAGCATATGCACCACAGCCTACAGTAATTCCAGCGTATAAAAAGCCTGCCAACGGTGCACTATCCAGGGAAAATGAAAAATTCAACAAAGCGATCTCACTTGCACGTGTTCGAAATGAACATTGCATTGGTATTTTGAAGGCTCGATTTCAGAGTCTGAAAAGTATTCGGAAATATGTTCGATGCGCAGATGACGTTGCTCGAATTGGTCTGTGGATAAGAACGTGCTGTGTTCTTCACAACCTCCTTATCAAAGTTAACGACAACTATGAAGACAACGATATCATTCGAGCACAAGAACGGCTACCGCAGCTCGACGATGGGTCACAAGCAGATACTACAGATATTTCTGATGCTTCCATTGACTCCGGAACTGAAAAACGCGAGCGTTTGAAGGATTATATGCAATCTTTTCTTAATAACTTATAATTAAAGAACTGTGCAATCAACTGATTTCATATCATATAATCTAATATCATTGGATATTGTAGACAAAATATTTGAAGTACTTTATTTTTCTACAACAACTCGTTTATCTTATCAATCATCTCTTGCTTCGTTATAAAGCCGTCCAAGGCCATCTGTCTCCATGTCTCAATTTGCAACTTCTTCTTCTCAAGAGACATTTGGAACTCGAACTGTTCCCTCAAGAGTGCATTTTTCTCTATGCCAATCCTTTGCTGCTTTTCGATTGCAGCTGCCAAAACAGCTTCCACACCACCACGGGCCTTCTTCCCCTTATTCTCGTTTTTGTCATCGGCAGCAATTGACAACAGCCTCTTTCCACTTGTCATAGGAGAGGCTGAGGACAAAGTCTCCATGCCTGATTGTGGGTGTTGCTCGCCCTCTTCATTTCTCTCCTCGGGTGACAGCACCGGGCGCGGAAAAAGAAAGTCAATGGGCCGGATGTCGTCATTGTTTGACATCGGAGCAGGAGGGACAAGGCTGGCACGATCTTTGAAGATCGGTAGCAAGTCATAGTAGTACTTGAAAATGTTCGTAATGACATAGACTACGATTTGTAAGCAGTAGCCTTATTAGAAAATAACTATGGTATATACAATTATATAACATACCCTTGATCTTCTCTTTCATATCACTCTGAAATTCCACAGATTCAGTCTTGTAGGTCGGCCAGTTTGCCGTAACATAGTCATCGCCTGGTGAATTTTTGGTAGGCTTGTCTGTGCCGTTTCCCGTATCATGAAGCCACTTATGTGCCTTTTTGAACTTATCCTCGTACAAGTTGATTCGAGTATTGACATCGACATCATTGCGGTGGAAGATGCCTTGTGGTTCAAAGACATTTGCAACGATGTATTCACAGATTGACTTCTTGGTCTTGCCTTCACCCATCTTCGTTTTTGCTCCTTTATAACGAGAGTAGTTTCCTGGTATGGTAAGCCAACCAACAAGTAGCGAATCGGAAGAATGCGCAGGATTTTTGTCAGGCGCATCTGTTTCCCATCTGACAGGTGGCTTATTGTTCTTAGTAGGCTTGCCGGCTTCGATAGAATTATTATGAGTTCTGGCTGTTGTATTGATGCATATAATAATTCAACATATATTCATAAACTTTACAGTATCTTTCAATCCTCTTACATTTTTTGGCGGTCATTTGCAGCTATACAATTGAGGAAAAGATTTTAAATCTTATATTACTGCCAACCCTTTTTATATTCGAATCGGAAATCTCATTTATACCTTATTTCCGCCATTCAGAAGTATCATACATCAAACATCTTAGAGTGAAGTCGTGAGGGAATGATATGATTTGCTGATAGGAGTCAATATTAAAAAAAAGGTTTCGTTGATGTAATTATGTAACGCCTGTACAACAGTGACAGCAGAAACGACAGTAAGTATAGACATCTATATTATTTGCTCTACCTTCTAACAAATAGCAGGCATTGTGTAAACAGAGTATATAAACTAACATCTAACAAAAGTAAGCAGGCTCTGTATTACTTTTTTTCAGAAAAGCACATTGAATAACTTTTTACTTACGACTTAAAATTTTTTAAGGTACTCAACAGTTTTGTATCTAAGCTCCTCATCATTGGATGGCACAACTATTTACCGAAACTTAGTTTTTTCTTAGATTTCCCGAGCTTACGGACTTATGGAACTGTTGAACTACCCTAATGTCCACTAAAATAGCTATGACAATCTGTCAAAAAGTGACATGACATGTCGTCTTTGTATTTGGCAGATAGACCGTAGCCAATGAATAGACTTTTGGGAAGAAGGAAAATAAAGAGTATAACAAATAGATGATGCTTTATTGCTATTACATGGAGGGATATTTATATGCTTGGCTAATTTAATAATAATAGGGGGTCTCAAACTTCAATCTTTTGAAAAAAAACATTTTGTTCCCAACTTTTAGCGGATGTTGAATGTAGCCAATCATATTATAGGGAATTGTTCGCAACTTCGAGAGCATCTGTCACTTTTTGGTACTTAATGATGAGCTTTTAGTTGCGTACACCTTCATACTCAACCAGAATAGCTGCTAATTTCGCCATATGATACTCATAACTGTGTAGATTTAAAAGACATTGTTGTATCCAACATGAACACATCCTAACAAGCTTCTTTGTCATCTATGCTGTCCGTCAGCGAATAAGAGCTTTCCATCCTTACCGCCGCTTCCCACTTCCGACATCGGAACGTTGAGCTTCATGCTTACCAAATACTCAGCCAATCAGGTTACTCATAGACACGACCTTCCGGTCAACGCGTCTCTTCACGGATATGCTCTGTCAGCATTCATCCTATCAATCAGCACGATCCGTAACTGCTCAATGATAATAAGGTTGACATTACACATCACTCATGGAAGCACCGGCTTAAGGAAATCCCATCATGGATAAGCATTTATTATAAATAGAGAGAGCAAAACATATGAAATAAATCAGTTACCTTTTTGAGTCTCGTTGACATATTTGTCTTTTACACTTGCTTCTCTCTGATTTAACATTTTTTTCAACGAATTCTCGTCTGATCTTATTTCTATCCATTTACCATGTCTCACCAACCTACTACTTCTAACGCCTCCGAAACTGGTTCCGTTCCTCAGCAACCCGGTATCCAAGCTACCACTGCCAACTCCCAGCAAGATTCCTTGGATCTCGAAATGCAAGACCCAGCCACGTCAAGCGGTGATCGCTCGCCCATCGAGCACGCACAAGAAGCTGTTGACCGTGCCACCCAAAACCTGATCCATTGGGCTATCCAGCTGTCTCGTACGGATCTTCTGCTGGAGCAGCTCCAACTGGCACTGGATCGACATGATCTGGCCGATCGTTCCTTGGCGTCCCTTCAGGCAAGCCTGCAAAAGTTGACTGCCGAGTCCCAGCCAGCAACTCCTATCCCGGCTCCAAATGCCACCAACCGCCTTGTCGTGCCCTCGGACCTACCTCTCCTTCAATGGGCCGGCAACGTATCCGACCGCACCAAGCCTGTTTTTGCCTCCGTGCAAGAGTGTCTCGACCGGTTCGAAGACATCGTCGAGTCATACGCTCAAGACTTGGACTCTGCCTGGTGTCGTCTCCTTCCCCGCATGTTGTCTCCGGATCAACGCTCCTGGTTCGTCGACCACCTCAAGCCCCATGCCTCTTTGCCTTGGTCGTTCGCCCGCAAGACCATCGTTAACAAGTACGGCATCCAAGATGCCGAACGCCAGGCGCAACACATGCAAGAACTGGTGAACATGCGCATGCAGCGCAACGAGTCGGTCGAGTCCTACACCGACCGGTTCCACAAGGTTCGCCGCGAGGCAGGTTGTGAGGACAGCCGCATCATCGCCACCATCTTCACCAACTCCCTGCTTCCGGAGCTCCAGCAGCATGTGAGCCTTGGGCAAGCTCACTTGTCCGCTGACCAGCGTGCCTCCACTGACCAAGCCGCCAACCTGGCCCGCAACCTGTATGGCAAGGTCGTGCTCTCGCAGCACAGCAAGCAAGCCGCCGCCCATGACTCTGGTCCCACCAACAAAAGCAAGGCTGTCAAGAGGTCCACGCCCTCCGAGCGCAACAACAAGAAGTTTTGCCAGACCCATAGTCACTGCTACCATTCGACCGAGGAGTGTCGCAAGCCGGATGCCGCTCTCAAGGTTCGCACTTCTGGTGCAAAAGTTTCGAAGCATGCCGCTTCATCGTCTTCTGGTTCTGGTTCGGGTTCGCGTGCTGGTTCGTCGTCTTCCGCCTCGGGAAACCTTTGCTTCCGCTGCAAAGCACCTTGGTCTCCGGACCATGCGTGCAAGGTTAACCATATGGCAATTCGATCGGCAACTCTTCTCCTCGAAGAAAACGCCACCACAACACCAGTCACACCACCACCTGCTCCTGCCACTTCTGCGCTTCCTGTTTCGGGCAATTCGCCCACCAACCCTGCTTCCGTGGCTCCTGGGCCATCACCACCACCATCACTCGCTACCAATGTAGCTTCGTCCTCGTCGTCCGCGACACCTGAGGACATCGTCATGTCCGACGTGGAGCCCGACCTCCGCAACGTCTCCTCGCAGTGTAAGCCTTCTACAGAGCTTGTGAAACATTCTTTCATAAATACTAAATCTTTTTACACCTGTCTGTCTATTCAAAACAGAAACACCTTGGCTTTGTCGATTCCGGTGCTACGTTTAGCGCGATCACTCCTTCCTTGGCCTCTCGTCTTGGTCTTTTGGTTACGCCATCCATTGGCAAGATTGGTCTCGCGGCCCCCGGGCTACAGATAGATAGAATTGGATCCGTCCAAATAAAGATTTCTCATAACGGCTACACTACTGTTCACACTTTGAAGTCATGGACTTCAATGCTGATGCTGATATTTCTATCGGTGCTGATCTTATGCCTCACATTGGTATCTACTTGCAAGGTCTCGCCTATTGCTGGCACAAACCCAACAGACCTTTAGCTCCGGCTACTACTTTCTTGCATGAGCCTAGCAATTCTCCAGCAGGCACTCCTGAAGAACATGCAAAATTCGTTGCTGCATTACAACCTTTACTTGATGCAAATGCTGCTATTCCTCGTACAGCATCTTGTCCACTTCCTGAAGCTATGCTCTATATTCCTACCAAGGAAGGCGAAACAGCCTATAGACGGCAATACCCCTTACCCGATAAGGCAATGCCGGCAATTCGGGAACAGATCAACAAATGGATCGATGACGGCGTTGTTGTTCCTGCACCTCCAGGCAACACTTTTAACAACCCTCTTACCTTCGTTCCTAAGCGTGATTCCTCCGGGAACAA
>JALLLT010000117.1:0-28943 GCA_025266875.1 Fennellomyces sp. T-0311
GTAGCGAAACCACTACTGCATTCCAACTATCCAAATTCCCAAATAGCGATTCCGCTGGAAATCTATATTGCCTTTAGCCAAAACTAAAACTGGCGCTCAACAAATTTAGCGAATCCGCTGAAGATGCTCTAAAAATCATTTTAAGTGCAGTGTAGTTTTCAAAATACTATTTTCATATATATCATGCTACGTTTTGCTTCTATCACAAGGCTTCTATGGCGCAATTGGCTAGCGCGTCTGACTGTTAATCAGGAGGTTGGTGGTTCGAGCCCACCTAGGAGCGTATCTAATGCTTAGTTATCTTTTTTATTATGTCGTTGTCATGTCGTAGCCTGTCGTAGCCATTTCTGGCGGACTTCCTTTGGTTTCCTTTTTGGATGATCCTTCCTTGTCGCGCAGTATTAGCTGTTGCACAGATCGCTGCGGTATGCCGCAGTACCTCTTTGTACTCCCTTTTGTTATTATTCTTATCATCAAATCCATTATCCACGTCATGCGCAGTAAGCTGCAGTAAGCCGCAGTAGTATTTTATTAGCATTAGAAAACATATAAATATCCCCTTAGACTAAAAGAATAAACATTATCTTACGACTTCTCTTTCAAACCTTTTTCTGTTATTGGCTACGGTTCATCCGCCAACAAGTGACACGACAAGCCTTTTTCGGCGGACTTATTCCCATTTCCTTTTTGGATACCTCTTCCGTCGTTTTGCTGCGCAAACGTTGCCAAGGCTGCTACGCCTGCTTAGTCTTCGTCAATGCTCAGCATCGTCCTCATCATATGTCATATCTTAGATTATTATTTGAATTAGCAAAACATATAAATATCCATTCATGCATTAGCAATAAACATCATCGATCTGTTATCCTCTTTATTTCTTTTTGTTCCAAAAGTCTATTCTCTGGCTACGGTCTATCTGCCAAGATACGAAGACGACAATTGGTAGCGAAAGCGATTTATGAGCGATAAATTTTTTCACCCAAGTTTCCAAGAATATCGCTCATAAGAAGATCTATCATCTGAAGAAGAAGCCACTACCTGACAAGAACTTACCTTTGAAGATTCCGATCAAGAAGACATGTCACAGGACACGACTCAGACAATTTTGGCGACCTTGGCCGCCCTACTCAAGAACCAGCAAGACCCCAAACCTTTCCGTGCACGCATACATGAACCTGACACGTATTATGGTAGCTGAGTCTTGAATGCAGCGCAAAGTTGGCTTCGATCAGTCGAGAGATACCTTGAGATGGCCGACCCGGGCGAGCACCAATGGGTAGCTTATGCAGCGACACTTCTGCAAGTGTCGTATCCTGACATACCAGTCATCCATTGTCTACAGACCTTTCCATCTCAGCCTTTGTTACATCCGTTCCTTTATTTCGACATCAACAACCGCACAGTTATCTATTGGCCTGTTCACTGGCTTGTGTGTCAGTGAGACCTTGATCTGGGTTCAGACTTCAAGAAGGACCATTCACGTCAACTCAGTCTCTGCATGATTATCCGCTCCTTCGTAATAAGGCAGTATGGTCATTAGGGATTACGGCGATAACACGGATTCGGCTCTGATAGAAAAGCATTCACCTTCTCCGTCCCGACTCATCATCATTATAAATAGAGAGTAGTTCTCTTCAATAAAACATTATCTTATTTTTGGTCTCGTCATTTGAAGCTTTCCAATTGAGCGATACCACAGCGAGGCGAAGCAGAGATCTGGTGGCAGCAGCAGGAAGCACGCGCAGATATCAGCGACTGGCAAGAGTTCAAGAGACGATTGTTGCAAATGTTCAGCCCACCTGATGCTCCACGTCTTGCAAGAGACCATCTCACACTATTGGCACAGAAAGGCACGGTGGCCGAGTATGTTGCACAGTTTCAGGCTATCTGGACTGCCCTGCCACAGATGACGGACGACGAGGCGAAGGATCGGTTCGAGTGAGGTCTACAGCCCGACATGTTTATGCATGTTAGATCTCGTTCTGCCAAGACGACCGATGAAGCCATGCAGATTGCTCTGGCCTTTGAGAGCTCTCAGCAACAGGCCCGGTATTGGTACGAGCAAGGTGTCCAACAGCAACCTCCCCAGCAGCAACATGGACAGTACCACATACCCGAGTATCTCCGTTCGTCTGGTGTGGCACCTATGAATCTGGACGCCATTCGCTCAAGAGGACCAGGGCCGAGCTGGCGCTCGTCTGGTCGCGATGGCCGCTCCAACAACTGGCGTCGACGTGATGATGGTGGTGACCAGGACAAGGAATGCTACAACTGTGGTGGTGTCGGCCACATTGCCCACAACTGTTCGTCTGCTCCTCGTCGCCAAGGAGGCAATGGTGGCAATGGTCATTATCAAGGCAACAATCATTCGGGTTACCAAAGCCACCCAAAAGGCCAAGCGCAGTCGAATTAGAGGGAGTTCCCCCGCGCCAATCACAATCCCTCAACATGGTTGAACAAGAGCCGCCGTCTGTCCCTGAAGCCCCACTGATCGACTTGTCCAACGACCAGGACGAAGATGCCTGTTTGCTGCAGGAAACTCTACAGGAGGATAAACAGTACTTTGATTCCTTGCTTTCAATAAAAGAAACCGATTTACCCATGTATCCAATGTCGTGCAATGGTTGTCCTGTGCTTGTGTTGATCGATTCCGGTGCCACTGGTTCTTACGTCGCCCCAAGGATCGCGAAGGCCCTGCCCACACGTGCTGTGCCCAGCTGAGAAGTTGAAACTGCAGGAGGTCATGTCATGTCGATCAGCCACCAAGCTACGTTGTCGTTGAATGCCCAAGGATACAAGCATGCCGCTACCGCTTACGTCCTTGATACCAAGTTCGACATGATCCTGGGCCGTGACTGGCTGAAGGCTGTGCAACCTGTGCCAGATTGGGAGTTGGATACCTGGCGGATCCGCAAGAGAGAGCATGAATATGTTATTCATCCACAACATAAACGTGTGATCCCCGAGCTCGTATACCTGATCTCGCACCATCAAGTCCAGCGCTTGGAGCGCCGCAAGGGGATTGACGATGTCTTTGTGTGTTTCCTGCGTCCACAAGAAGGGGAACCCAAGGGCAATACGAACGACCATATGGCCAAGGCTCTAATCAAAAAATTCAGCAATGTTTTCCAAGATAAGTTGCCTGGCCTACCTCCTCACACTAGGCGAAAAGGGAGTAATCACAGAGTTTCAGAAGTAGGAGATTGTTAAAATTTGTGTGGGGGGAACGTGTGAATGGGCAGAGCCCTCCAAGTTTTGCAGCGACGGATGGCAATTCCGAAGGGAAAAGGGAAAAGTGGTGGGTGATAAAGGTATTTCCGATATTTTGGACATCGTTTGTGAGCACATGCAAGGCGGGAAAGGTATTTCTGGTGTAATATATCAACAGACGACACAAGAAACCCTGATTTAGGCAATGCGTAACAGTAACTTCTCTTGTAAAACCATAGCGGTGCTTGGCAAAAGTGAAGCAAGCCGTAAGGGAATTCTCACGATAGTTTATTTTTTTGTTGAAGTTAGCTGAGTGGTGAACCGCAAAAGCAGTGGGCTGATGAACATTCAAAATAAAAAGGGAATTTTAGCAACAGCAGTGAAAAAAAGTATTCGTAATGTCGTTGATTCCTTCATGATGAGGACATGATGACCGAGCATTCGTAAAGTTCTTCTTTCAAAAGCAGCCTTGCAACGTTGCACATGGCAATGACCTTTCAATGCCAGGGAATAGAATTATGCTAGATGCTATTTTTATCAGCATACTTCTGCAGACACAGAATCAAAATAGGAAGTCGAAAGGAATTCCGAAAACGTGATGCTGGATCGTGTCGTGGCCTGTCAACGTGATCCATTTGGATTGCCAAGAGACGTGATAGTTTGAAATAACAAGAAAATACGCTGCCAAGGAAGTGATTACGTGTTCAAAGAACGTTTATTTCGGTGGATCACATCATATGTGAAAGGCCAAGAAGATATATAAACGCGTCCAAGAAGCATCATTAAAGGCACTTCATTCATACTCTTCAGACCCATCCTTACCTGTTACCCCAATGTCATCCCAGCAATTGTACAGGATTTTGCGCGTCAGATGGGGAAAGAATGGATGGTTTTAAATTTCAGAATGGATGGTTATTTAACTTAGAAATGGATAGTTTTTTGACCAAGAGTGGGTAGTTTTTTGATCAAGAGTGGGTAGTTTCTCCGACCAAGAGTGGGTAGTTTTTCTACCAAGAGTGGATAATTTTTTCGACCAAGAGTGGATAATTTTTCACTCAAGAGTGGGTACTTTTTCAACCAGGATTAGGTAGTTGTTCACTCAAGAGTGGGTAATTCTTCACCCAAGAGTAGATAGTTCTTCATTCAAGAGTGGTTGGTTCTTCAACCAAGAGTGGGTAGTTCTTCAACCAAGAGTAGGTGGTTGTTCACTCAAGAGTGGATGGTTGTTCACTTAAGAGTGGGTAGTTCTTCACCCAAGAGTAGGTGGTTGTTCGCTCAAGAGTAGGTGGTTGTTCACTCAAGAGTGGATGGTTGTTCACTTAAGAGCGGGTAGTTCTTCACCCAAGAGTAGGTGGTTGTTCGCTCAAGAGTAGGTGGTTGTTCACTCAAGAGTGGATGGTCGTTCACTTAAGAGCGGGTAGTTCTTCACCCAAGAGTAGGTGGTTGTTCGCTCAAGAGTAGGTGGTTGTTCACTCAAGAGTGGATGGTTGTTCACTTAAGAGCGGGTAGTTCTTCACCCAAGAGTAGGTGGTTCTTCACCCAAGAGTAGGTGGTTGTTCGCTCAAGAGTAGGTGGTTGTTCACTCAAGAGTGGGTAGTTCTTCAACCAAGAGTGGGTACGTTTTCACTCAAGAGTGAATAGCTCTTCATCCAGGAGTGGGTTGCTGTTTACTCAAGAGTGGGTGGTTCTTCGCGAAAGAGAGAAGGCTTCATAGTGCAAAGGACGCGTTTTTAGAAGTGAATTCAAGTACAAACGACCATTCGTATGTCAATTCATAACAAGATTTAGTTCGTTGCCGAGTGATTTATCTGAAAACTGGAATGGTAGCAAAACATCTTCATCTCAATGGTCGGTGAATGTTACAAAATAATATAGAGTACTGAGTAAATAAGCGCACCTTTCTAAGTTTCTTACACAAATCGTATCGTAACAATAATGTTCGCAAACAAGAACAAGCGTGATACCACTTCTCCACCTCCTGAAGCACGGATCACCAAACGCGTCAGAATGGGTGATGAGATGCGCTCTTTGACACGTACTTTCAGCAATGCCAGCCTCAAAGATGATGACATTGGTAGAAATTAAGCTGAATGCTATTTTGTTATAATGAATACCAACATCTGGTTATAGAGTCGAGAAGACCGCAAGCTCCGGCTCAACTATTGAGCATTACTGCTGGCAATGCTGAAAACGGTAAATTATTTATTTGCTGGCGTCTCCGTTAATTGTAATAACATTGCCACAGAGTACGAAGAGCCGAATCTTGAAGTATCCGACGAGGATTATGAGATGGGTGAGGCTAGCCCTTCTCCTGCCTCCGACCCTGCCTCTCTTCCTGCGCCTGCTTCTCTTCCTGTGTCTGCCTCTCTTCCTGTGTCTGCCTCTCTTCCTGTGTCTGCCTCTCTTCCTGTGTCTGCCTCTCTTCCTGCCCTTGCCACTCTGCCTGTGCCTGCCTCTCTTCCTGCGTCTGCCTCTCTTCCCGCGCCTGCCTCTATCAGTTCCTCTGCTACTACTTCTTCCCCTGTGGTTTCCTCTTCTTCTGCGCCTGCCTCTATTGCCAAGAAGCAAAGGAAGCCGCGCCCTCAAATTGGGGAGTATGCCAAGTTGAAAGGTGGTGAGATCGACGTTGGCATGTTCCACCTAGTTGCGAAGGGGTACACGAAGAAAAATGCTGCCTCTGCAGCAACTGTTAAGCAGAGTACCCTCCAGACGTACGACATGAGGTACAGAACCAATGGCAATGAGAAAGTGACGGAGAAGAAGAGAGGTCTGCAACCAAAACGAATGATTACCCCTGAGATTAAGCGGGCCATTTGTGAATACCTTGACTGTCACAGTATTGTGACAGTTCACCAGGTCAAAGGCATGATTGCGCAGAGGTTCCAAAAAACTATCGCATTTCATACAATGCAAGACTATCTGCGCAAGGAGTTTAAGCTTGGGTTACGTGGAGTTCGTACCTGGCCCAAGCTTTTGGAAGATGACGATGAAGACGATGTGGATGGTGAAACTGCAGAGGTGCAAAATCAGTGCCTCGTTCTTGGCATGGACCTTATGGGTGCCCATGGAACCAAGTGTGTGTTTGTTGGCGAAGCAGGATTTGATGTCAACCACCGTCGTCGTTTCCCTCCAGGAAAAGAGGATGAACTGGTCCCAGTACGAGAGAGCACGGAACCAGTTCCACGGATGAAGATCATTCTCGCCATCAGTAGCAGAAAGCTTATCCATATGAAGGAGAGCTACCGTCCAGGAAAAACGACAGACGAGGATGTTCTGCGCTTTTTGCGGGATTTAATTGCCCAGATGGACAAAGTTGAATCATATTTCAGGTGGCATATTGTTTTCAACGCTGTGTCACCAGATATGGAGAAGGCAATTTGGCAAGCTCTCAAGGGCCATCCGTATACACCTATCTTCTTGCCACGTTGCTCCTTCTTGCACAACCCGGTGTTTAGTTTCCTCAACGAAGCAATAGTGACAATGCCACGTAGGGAGCTGAACCCCAGGGAGAAAGGCGCATCGGGTAAGAAGAAAAGCAACAATGCTTCAAGCACCAGTGAAGTTTCAAGCACCAGCAATATTGGTGACAAAACACTGCATGACCACATGAAGGCCACAATGTTGAAAGTCCCACAGTTTATGATGCAAACCTAGGCCTGCACAGCATTTTCCGTTTCGTGCAATGCCAGTGAGTAGGTGCATTCACCAATGCATTCCTTTAACAGTGTATACATTCCTTTCCACGCCATTATCTTTCCTATTCCATGACACTACATACTGCTTCGGCTCCTATAACCCATCATTATTTCTTCGTTGTTATATATGTATATATGCTCCCTTCTCTTTCATCTCTCAATATGTTTCCCTATGCCTTATGTATATGCCCCATTACCTATGTATATGAATTTCTTTCTATTATTTTTTCTTACTATATGTACGCTGAACTTTTTAACCTACTATTAATGCTTACCTTCCTACTAATTTCATCGTTTACGCAATTTCTGTAATAGAATGGAAGAATACGGTGCATACGCAAATACTAGCCCTGTTAAAAGAAAGTAGCCAAGTACCTAACACCATGACACATAGATTCCTACTGAGTTAAGTCATATGTAGGTAATACGTATTCATGGAAATGAGTTAAGAAAAGAAGTGTGCTTTTGTAATTGTATCTGCTTATTTTAAGAAATAAAGGAAATAAGTGAACAAGAGCGAAAAAGATATACGTAAAAGGAACATGCTGAATAGTCAGCTAAAGGTGGTCAGCGAAGTTACAACAATGGTCAAAGTACGTCACTGCGTGAGCGACATAATTCTGATAGTCGCTGAGAGTAACATGAGACATTGCCTCTGTTAGACGGCGTGCCACTATATCATTTGAGCTTTCCGGCCCTTCGTTGCTGTTCTGTTCGACCAGATCCTGGTCTCCGTCATCACCCTCGTTCTCATCTTCTGATTCCGTGTCACTTAATGGATCCTGTCGATAAAGTGCCTTGACTTTTGAAAACATGTTTTCAATAGGATTCAACATAGGAGAGTAAGGAGGAAGAAAAACGATCTGATGGCCTTCATCTTTGAGAGCATCTGCAATAAAGTCTGCTTTGTGGATAGATGCATTATCACACACAAAGAAGCAGTTCTTCTTATTGTCTTCCTTCAGTCTCTTCATGACAGCTTTCACAAACGCGAGAAAGTCATAGCTGTTTGTTCCACCTTTGTCAGTCTTGATGCAGGCTTCTACAAGACCATCATTCGATATGGCCGCCACCAGAGATGTAGCTTTGGACCTCATCGCTGAAACGTCGACATGTGCGGGTTGACCACGCTGGGACCACGCATAGTTTCTGACCATGGTGGCGTTAAAAGACGCTTCGTCTAGAAAGACACAGTTGCGCTCGTAGTTGATCTTTCCGCTGTCGATGTTATCTCTAACATATTCCATACGAAGTCTTTTGGTCCTGTCACTGTTACGACGAATAGGATACCGCTGTGCGCGCTTGAGGGTGACATTGCAGCGCTGTATGAGATACATAGCCTACGAGTCTCAGAATTTTCACGGATGGATACACTCCGATAAGGAAAAAATAGGCACTGATTGGTTGGCTTCACGGATTTTGGGGGGAGGGGATATTTTCACGGATGGCGGACTTTGCGGATAGTAGTTCACGTAGGGGTGACTTCTGTAAATTATGCATTTGTTAAACCTACCTTAAAACCAGTCTATGACATCTTTACGCACTAACCAGCTACAAATTGCCCTCCTTCTGATAAGACTTACTACATCGTACATGTGACAGAATGTCTAAAAATGTAGTAAAACATAAAAGTATTCTATGATCAATAAAGTCTATATGCAATAAGGAATGTGAAACGAAAGAAATGAGGACGAGAAAATGAAAGAAAAAAAATATGAAAAAGAACAGAGAATGTGTTTGTCTATGGATAGTGGATGACTTCCAAAACGTTTATACACTGCGTGATAAAATAAAATAAACGAGAATTGTTACACGGATTTCCTAATTCGACGATGGATAAACCTTAATCACCCCTCGATAAACAGCATTGGGGGGACGGGGATAACTTTTTTTTACTTAGTGTTTATCCGCGATAAACTTGGATATACCCGACGGTCTATTGACCCCCTCTGACCCCCCTCAATAAACTTTTGCCATTTATTGATTTCCGACCTTGGCTTCCATCTTGCGCTCTAATTCGGCCAATCTGCTCCGGATCTCCTCCAGCTGGATGCAGAGAGTGCTGTCCATGCCTCTCACCATCCTGTGCACATCCTGCATCATCGTATGGATCTACGTCTTCTGTAAAAAAAGATGTTGACATCCGATGAGCATCATCATAGACAAATCTTGCATGTATTGTTCAAATCACACAATTTCTGTGTGCCTGAGGTTGGTATCAGCCAGATACGCACTGTATTTTATGGTGTTTGGAGAGAAAGAAATAGAGGAAACTAAAGAAGTACGTCTATCATGGATAAACCGAGTTTTGGAAGTCTTCTTGGAAATAGAAAGCGAATAAACTTTATTCTACTTTGTATCACCCCATCTATTTATTCTGTATAAACGTTTTGGAAGTCATCCAGTATCGAGTGTATGGATGATAACCACTGCATGTTGTATTTGTACGTGTTCGTGAATTACGATGTTGGCGAACTACTGCTAGGTATCGATCGGTATTGTTGCGCTCAAATGCGTTGTCGAATACTTGACGTTGGTTGGGCGGTAATATGTTTCGATATGCATCACGGTGCTGTTGTAGTTGACGTAATGATTCGCGGTATTGCTGAAGCACCTGCTGATGTTGTTGGTATGACAGGAGCAGAGATTCTTCAAGATTGCCCATGCGAGCCCACAAATCACCACCATCATCAAAAGTGCTTGATTCGTCAGCACTTTCAGCTGGTATAGCTGGTTGTTCGTTTTCATCGCCGTCATCGTCGCCAATCACAATGATACTATCAATATCATCATCGTCAACTACCCCTTCTTCTTCATCATCATCGTCCGAATTCTCCTCGTCGCCGTAATCGACCAGCGATACGCGATCATTATCGTCTTCATTCCCACTAAGGGCATCTTCACCTAAAGCAGGTAGTTCGGTTGCTGCTTCTACAAGTTCACGTGTAGTGTTATTCTTAGCACTGCGATACGCACCTTAATTCTATATTATTGCAAGTAATTAACCTACCTTCCTGGATAAAGATATCCACAATATCTGTAGGCAAGATATTTCCAGGGCGCGAATTAGGCTGCTGGTTACCGGGCTGCCAACGGGGAGGAAGTTGGATCAGGCGAAGTGGATACTCTCTATGCTATATGTATATAATGAATTAAGTTAGAAACAACACATATCGTGTTAATTTCTATCATGCAAACATACTCTCTTAATTTCCACATAAGGCGTAGTATGTTTACGATGAATGTAAACACTGCGGGCAGCGTAAAGTGCTGTTGTCTGTCTAGCAATGTTGTGGCGGCTGACCAAGTGTTTGCACAGCATAAATTTGCTATCAACAAAGGATGGACAACCACAGGTCCAATACTCCAAAGATGGCATATACAGTGCATCTGCATCAGGGTTTTCACCGGAGTCTCGAAGTGTTTCGGTGTGGACTTGCCATGCCTTTGCGAACTTCCTCTCCCATTGTAAAGTTTGGCGTCAATTAATAATCTTTAACTCAAACTTTGCCCTGATCAGCGGAAGCTGTTGAGTTGTGATGATATATATCAACATATCAAGCCTAGGCCGAGGGAGATTCAAGAGAAAATCTCTTTTCAATACTCGCCATTGTGCTTCAATCATCATTGTTGTCTTGGCCATCGGAATGTGTGCGGGACGTGCACTGCGGGCCCATCGATGCCACCATAACTGCTTGTACCAGCGGTTGTACATGTACACCCACACGTCCGGGAGGTCGTGTTGGACGCAATAGTCGTACATCTCACGCCCGGCATTCATACGTATGGTGTCTGCAGACACATAGCCAACTAAACGCTACGTCAGCAACACTCATATGTACATAAGCCATACTTATGACGTACCACCTGGAAGAGGGATATGCGGATGTAAATGGTAATGCTTTCGGATCATGGACAGGATTTGCTCTCTGTTATCCGCATCAGGACAGAGCTTCCCACTACGATCTTCTGTTGGTAGAAATTGGGTCGAAACAAAAGGGAACTCGCGACGTGCAGCGTAAACATCATAATGAGGATCTCTGATCTTATTCTCATTCAGTCGCAACTTAACGGCGTGATCAATATGCCATAGGCACAGGCGCAACGAATCACGACCAAAGACTCCTTCAATGGCGTTTATCTGGCCCTGATCCTTATCCGAAAACATAAACGTTGGTCGTAAACCATTGTTATGCAGACACTGGAAAAACCTATGGACAAATACCATTCTAGAAGGTCTCCTTACTGCATCTGTTACACGCGCATTATTGGCCCCACAAAGCATATATGCAATAGGGAAGCCACTCCCATTGAAATTTGCTACGACACCAAAAAGCTCATACCCCATCCGATTCGTCTTGAATGTTGAGTCGACATGGAACTCAATCACTTGTGGCGAGCATGCAGCGTTGAATAGCTCTGTAACAAATCCAACACCAGTAAATCCATTCATAGAGAGGTGGAAAATCTGTTTATTTCATTCACCATAAATATATATATACTACATACTGTATCTACCATTAGTGTAGCATAGTGATCATCGCGTATACAGCTACCGTTATGCACACATGGTTATCTTTCACATACCTTACGAATTCCGTTTATTCCACTCTCGATGTGCATGATTGCAGATGTGAGTTGATTGGCATCCAATTGATACCGATGCATGGTTGTTCTGGCCCACAGCGTATAGATCTATCATAATGTCAATGTATCAACATCACCGCATCCTATTTTACTTACCTGCGACTGGGTTACAGTTCCACTTGCATTCGGAAACTGGTGTACCATACGTCGGTACAGTCGTTGGGGTGCGTCGTCCTCGGCATTATCCACAACAAACTGCCGGACATCTTGTGGCATTTCCACGCGAACATTATCAAGAGGTTCATCGACAGGATGAGCCATTTGATGCTTGATCATCAGGTAAATAAACCCTCTTTCCCTGTCAATGAAACCGTATATCGTCCCACGGCAGTTGTACGTTGCCATCCGATGATGCAGGCGAATGCGATCTGCATCTGGTACTTGGCGCTGCACACTAGCATCCTGCCGACAGGCATACCGAAATGCAATCGCTGTTTGTAATCGCGTGTTACCAAGTGACCGAAAAGAGTACTGGTATCCATCGCGTTCTCCAATACGATGAACAACATAATCAAGCAACGCGCGATCACTGGTGATTTCCAGCATCGGACTGTCGATAAGAACATCGGACTCTTGTACATAAGAAACACCATCTAAACATACACATGAACTTTAAATACGCCTTTTCTCCTTTAATGGAGCCCATTACCGTCAGTTCCCGATGGAAGTTCGTCAATCAGGTCGTCCAACGACAGTGCAAACTCGGATGCAGTACGTCCCCTATTGCTCTGTCTTCTCCTGCAAACAGCACACGTAGAAAAACTTTTGGTTCTCCCTCTGAAGAGGGAATTCATTCGAAAGCATCTACAATTTGAGCATCGTCGTAAATCTTCCATGGTAAATGTGAGGAGAAAGAGAATGTGTGGCTTACAAAAAAAAACCAAAAAAAAAAAATCATATCGGAAAATGAAATTAATGGGGAGTCTCATCCGTGAAAATTCTGAGACTGGTAGACAAACGGTATGAGATGCCGATAAATCGTGGAAGGATTCAATTTAACATCGAATTCCCTGCGATATCTACTCTGAAGCTGATTTAGCGTAGCCGTTTTGTGCTGCCGTATGAAATTCATGAGGAACAGATGCCCAGCAGCCGTGATCTTTTGTTGACGCGGCACCGGAACACGTTCATCAGTTTGTCCAAACTGTTTGAAATGTCGCTCGATCGTTGATGATGGAATCCCCATAAGTCTAGAAACGTGTGCAGGCGTGTATCCAAACTGCGTCATCATTCCTACCGCTTTCTCCATCACTCTTGACGACTGAACTTCATATTTACGGCCACTAAGGAATATATTTTAACTTCCTTGGTCAATCACGGAAGTAATAAGGACGATCGATACCTGGTACGAACAACTCGGGTGCGTGAAGTATTAGAGGCATTGGGAGCAACGCTACGTAAATGATACACGCCTTCTTCATCGCTCTCTTCCCTTTCGTTCATATCCATATTTTCGTCAATACCCTGGATTCTGTGTGCATCAGCAGCAAACTGCACAGAGTAGCCCGCTGCATGATTATCCAGGTCTTCATCATGCCACCAGTCAAGTACATCCTCCTCTTCTTGTATCTCCTCCTCCTCCTCCTTCTCCTCTTCCTTCCCCCCATCCTTTTGCTCGATGCCTTTAAGAAAAGTAAGAAATGATGCATGCGATGTCATTCCGATTATGTACGATACTATGTTCTTCAGTTATCGATTTCCCCATTGCTTCTCGAGAAGTCATTGCAGTAACGGATCTAGTGCACGGTGCTCGCAAGTGTTGGATGGCACTTGGAGCAGATCGTTTTCTGGATGAACGTTGCTTTTGAGTGGAGCGGGTCATGAGTAAGTGTAAAGAAAAGAGGTAGCGCTGTTATAATTTAATCCAGACTTCTTCCAACTCTGTTGCTATGCCAAAGCCGTAAGTTGTGTAAAAGCTCTTTGAATGATACAACTATGTTTTATTTTAAATTTAAATGATGTAATTCTCCAGCAAGATAGCGAATGTCCATCTTAGCTAACTCCTTTTGTCGCTCTCTTATTCCAGGTTTCAATGAAAACAGTCCATCTGATGCTTTTTGCAGCTCCTGATCGCTAGGACCTCTCTTTCTCTTTTTGGGTTTTGCACCGTCAGTAGTTTTCGTCTTCTCGGTAATACGGATGCTCTGCACCACTTTCTTCTTCTTCAAGATCTTTTTCTTTATCGCCTTATCTTTGTACACGAGTTTCTCGGGTGAGGGTAGTGGCCTTTTACGTAAACTACTTCTTGTTATTGCCATGGTTTTAGATAGAGAAGTGCGACTTACGCTGAGTGGAGAACAAACCTTACACACCTTAGATCACATGGTGTATTACTCACTACTATCGCACCTTAATATGGTAGTATCCTTTCTTCAACAGAACAGCTTATTACAACGAATTCTTTGCATACATGTTAAATCATTGCCGTTCGCCGATCATTGAGATGAAGATGTTTTGCTACCATTCCAGTTTTCAGATAAATCACTCGGCAACGAACTAAATCTTGTTATGAATTGACATACGAATGGTCGTTTGTACTTGAATTCACTCCTAAAAACGCGTCCTTTGCACTATGAAGCCTTCTCTCTTTCGCGAAGAACCACCCACTCTTGAGTAAACAGCAACCCACTCCTGGATGAAGAGCTATCCACTCTTGAGTGAAAAAGTACCCACTCTTGGTTGAAGAACTACCCACTCTTGAGTGAACAACCACCTACTCTTGGTTGAAGAACTACCCACTCTTGGTTGAAGAACCAACCACTCTTGAATGAAGAACTATCCACTCTTGGGTGAAGAACCACCCACTCTTGAGTGAACAACCACCTAATCCTGGTTGAAAAAGTACCCACTCTTGAGTGAAAAGTTATCCACTCTTGGTCGAAAAAATTATCCACTCTTGGTCGAAAAACTACCCACTCTTGGTCGGAGAAACTACCTACTCTTGATCAAAAAACTACCCACTCTTGGTCAAAAAACTATCCATTTCTGAGTTAAATAACCACCCATTCTGAAATTTAAAACCATCCATTCTTTCCCCATCTGACGCGCAAAATCCTGTAACACATCGGCCTCGTATACATAGGATACACCGGCTAAAAAAAGCTTGTTAAGTATAGTTTCGGTTTATTCTGATTATTTGATACAAACCATCAGTGCGTGCTGGGATAAACTCAATCATTTCTTCCATTGTCGTCGCGAATTCCGAAGCTGGGCGTGTCACATTGGACTGCCTACGACGACAGGTAATACACGTCCTGTACTGTCCATTTCTAGCCGTAAAATCCCGGGTAGGACGATACACCTTGCAGTGGGAGCAATATTGAAGAGAATCCATGGTAAAGAGCGAAGATATGTGGCTTACAACAAAAAAACTTAATTTGACCTGTCGGAAAATGAAACTTAACGGTGGCTTCATCCGTGAAAATTTGGAAACGCGTAGCCGAACGCCCTCTGATATCAATGAGGTTGCTCCTCACATCATTGCGTTGAGTACCCCCAGAGGCGAAAGACAGCACCAGCATTCATTCCATAAGTTGCACAACCACCGTCATCATCCGTATGATAGGGAAAGTCGCCACGATCCTTCACGTGTGCAGGAACAGCACTCCGCTCCTGGGAACAGCGGTGGTGATACGAAGAAAGTCCGAGGCAACAGGCCAAAGTCCAACAAGGACAAGAAGCCTTGGCGCAGCTTTGCCAGCCGAGCGTACTTCAATCGCGCTGCCAAACAGGCAAAGAAAAATCGGGACCATCAAAGGAAAGATGCTGAGAGAGGCGAACCATCCTCTTCACCCTGTAAGTTTTCCTGAATGGCCGGTTTTAGGAACACTACCAAAATCGGACCTTCCATCATTCACGATGATGAGACACTAATTCCGGTCATCATACAGAATACCAAGGTCCACTGTCTACTAGATCCAGGGGCTAATTTTTCGTTGTTGTCGCCCAAGTTCTGCAAAGAACAAGGAATCATCATAAATAAACCATCTAAGGATGCTGAACCAATCTATCTTGCAGACGGAACTATTGCAGATTGCAGAGCTGGTTACACACAGGAATTATTAGTGGAATACCAACAGGAAGTTTTCGTCAATTACAGCTTTGAGGTTATGCCCTTAGCTAGAGGTCATGCAGCTTCCATCGGCCACGATCTTATGAGAAAATTTGGTATTGGATTTACAAATCTTGCCACTAGCTTTGACAAACCTGATCGGTTTGAAGCACCGGACCCAGAACACGCTTTGCCACAGCCAAATGCTTCACCTGCAGGCACACCTGCAGAGCACAAAGCTTTTATGGCGGCCATTCAACCATACTTGGATGAAAACGTGGCCACACCGCCTAATGCTTTTTGTACCTTACCCGAAGCTAAAATATATCTTCCCACGCCTGAGGGTAAAGTTGTTTACCGTAAACAATACCGCTTGGCATATCATGATCGTCCTATTGTACAGCAAGCCATTGACAAATGGAAAGCTGATGGAATTATTGCCGAGGTTCCACGGAACGTACCTGGACCAAAATGGAATAATCCTCTTACCGTAGCACCTAAGAAAGACGCTCTCGGAAGGGAAGTTGGGCACAGAATTTGCCTTGACGTGCGGGCTTTGAATTTATTGCTCCCCAAGGACTATCATGGATTGCCGCTTATTTCTGATATCTATGATAAGATTGGCATGGCAAAAGCAAACGTGTATACAACGCTGGACATAACAGCCGCGTTTAACAAGATGCCTTTAGCATCATTTGAAGACGCAATCAAAACGTCTTTTCAGGCTCCGGATGGCAAAGCCTATTACCATATTGGTTCATGTTTTGGTATCAAATTTTTAAGTTCTGCGTTTCAACACTGCATGGTTACCTTGACCCGCGATTTTCAAGATTTTACTGCTGTGTTTGTCGATGATCTAGTGATCTTTAGCTCCAATATGGAAGAACATCGAAAACATGTTATTGAAGTTCTAAAACGACTTACCGCAGTTAACTTGACTCTGCAACCCAAAAAATGCACATTTGGCATGCGATCTATTTACTTACTGAGATTTCATATTGCGGAGCGTGGCATGAAAATTCCAGATGACCGAAAGGTAGCAAATGTCAGAGAATGGCCTGTACCAAGAACAGGAAAGGACATTGAGCGATTTCTGGGCGTGATCAATTACTTTCGGGAACACATTCCCAATGCATCACAGCTTACTGCACCCTTGGATGCACTTCGCAAATGCGGAGATCTCACCCCAATTTGGACCGAGACTCAGATGCTCACTTTCAATAAGCTCAAATACGTTCTCACACAACGTCCCATTCTTTATGCACCTTCGTTTGAACATCGTTTTTGCATTGCCACTGACGCAAGCAATACTGGAATTGGTGCAGTGCTTTTTCAGAAGATCGATGGCAAGGTCCGTCATATTGCTTTCCAAGCAAGAGCGCTCACTGCCGCTGAACGACGCTACTGTGTAACCAAGCGAGAACTTTTGTGTGTCATTTTTGCACTCAACCGCTTCCATGTTTACATTTGGCAAAATTTCTTCCAACTGTACACTGATCACAAGAGCCTGATTTACATCCACAAACAGAAGAACTTAAATCATATGCTTCTCAAATGGTACGATCGTATTGTCTCTTACGATTTTGAAGTCATCCATCTGCCAGGCATTCAAAATGTTTTGCCTGATCGTTTATCGCGCCTTTTCCCAGTGGATCAGCTGCTGGAGGGGGGTGAAACTGGTATGATTACCAAGAACGATTACCCTGACACCTATGACCTGCATCAACAGGACAGTTTAAACGTCAACCGGGCAGCAATTATAGACACAGATGAGTTGCTTGTACCACCGAAAGCAGATCGCCAAGAGCTTCTGGAAACTTCACATTTGTTAGGACACTTCGGTGCAACTGCAATTGTGAAAGACTTACACGCTCAAGGGATACACTGGCCTTCCTTAAAGGAAGAGGCTTTAAAGCTGGTAAAATCATGTGCACAGTGTCAAAAATTCAATATAGCTACCAAAGGCTATCATCCCTTACGACCAATTTCCAGCGCTATTCCAGGCGATCATTGGGCTATTGATACAGCTGGAAAATTTCCCACTTCAAAGTCTGGAAACTCCTATCTCCTTATTTTGGTTGACATTTGCACACGATTTTGCATTTTGAGACCATTGCCAGATAAGTCAGGTGCTACAATCGCTCAATGCTTAGTTCAAATCTTTTGCGATTTTGGATTACCCCGCATTGTACAATCGGACAATGGTACCGAATTTGTTAATGACGTTATGAGCAGATTTGCAGATGCAGCAGGTTTTGAACAGCGCTTGATCACTGCTTATCATGCCAGTGCCAATGGTGCCGCAGAGCGCTGGGTACAATCATCTATACGTGGCATTAAAAAGGCTATGCAAGGAGCAACTACAGACTGGGATGCCTTCGTACCAAGCGTACAGCTTAGTCTAAACAACAAAGTGTCTGAAAGGCACAATACCCGACCTTTCACACTGATGTTTGCCCGAACTCCGAATAACTTTAAAGATTATCGGAAAGACATGCCGTTGGTTCTGCTCACCGATAAAGAAATCGATGATCATATCGACCATATCGCAAATATCATTTTTCCAGCGATAAACGAAAAAACAGAGCAGATCAACAAAAAACGCAAAGAAAAGTTTGACAAAAGTCATCGTATGGTTGATTATCCTCCTAACAGTCATGTTATGGTACGCAATCGCAAACGCCAGTCAAAGCTTGATCCCACCTGGGTTGGACCCTACAAAGTGGTCAGACGCACAGATGGAGATTCCTACATTCTCAGAGATCTTCAAGAAGATCTGGAATTGCGGGGTTATAAAGCTTATGAGCTGAAAGAAGCCATTTCCACAAGGAAAACGACTGGTAAGGATAGAGCCTATTTTGTGCATGCAATCGTAGCACACAGAAAAGGCAAGAACCAAACGTATGAATACAAAGTGCGTTGGAAAGGCTATGGTCCTCATGAAGACACATAGAAACCTTCACAGAGCTTTGATGATGTGCAAACTATCAGTGACTACTGGAAAAAGATTGGCCAAAAAGAGCCAACAGGCCCTAAAAAGGGAAAACGAAAACAACCTGCTAGACATGCAGCTTCCGTAAATAAGAAACGACGCTTATAATAAGACCTACCCATTTCATAGATAATACCCCTCAAAGGATACTTTTATTATACCGGCGTCAAGCCTGGGGGAGGGTCATGTCGTATCCAGTGGTATCGGGAGACAAATGGGTTGTATCTGGTGTAACATGTGGTAGCTTAAGAATAGACTATTTTCAATTTGTGTTTCTCTCTCTCTTTTCCGGAATAAATCTCTCCTATAAAGAGTCTCACGAATTACTTCGTCCACACACACACATAACCACACCAAACACTTCAATTGAAATATTGATATATTACTCAGTCTAATGTATTTTCAAATCAATCTATAAGGTCGAACCCATGATGCACGTACGTTTGCCAATAGCTCTCTTAATACGAAGCTATTGAATGAAACTGAACAATGGTGCCCAGACGGAAGTTATATCCTTGCCGGTTAGTACTTCGACCATTCTATATCTTGATGAATATTACTAACATGAAGTTCCCCAAACTTGAAAGACTCTGCATATCCACTACGACCAACGATAATGGTGCCTTATTCACGAACAACAACAAGCCTTGCCGAGAAAAAATTCAACTTCGTTCACTCTTCGATGCGTATGGCCATTGAACGAGCCTTTGGTTGCCTTGTTTCCCGTTGGAGATTCCTACGCCATTACCTTTATCTTAAGGATCATGAGCGATTGACATTGGCGATATACGCATGTTGTATATTGCACAACATCTGCATCGAACGGCACGACCTTCATTCAAACGAACTTTTTCCATTGAATACAGAAGAAGACGAAGGTACGACCGGCCGCATTTCTCTAATCGGTTCAGGACACCAACGTGGCATCGGAGACACTGCATCACTGCGTCAACAAGGTGTTGTAGTACGCGACAGATTAAGAGATGAGTTGTATGAAGCCAGTCGTAGATTGTAGTAAAATAAAACGAACATTACAAAAAAATTAAGTAGAAGTTAAGCAAAATCATTTATTGATCTTCATTATTGTCGACCTGCTCTTCTTCAGTACTGCTTGTGCTTGTATTTTTTTGCCCGCCACTGTTGCCAGGGCGACCAAAAGTTCCCTCAATGTCTGAAGGTATTCAGAATGGCGTCGGTTTTCTGCTGCCTCAAAATCGCGCGCGCGGCGGTCCTCTGCCTCCTCAAACCGTTCGAAAGCCTCGCCAATACTAGCAATTAGGCGGTCCATCTGCTTGTTTGCATTCTCGAGGACCTGCTCTTGGAATGCAGTGGTTCGGTGTCGTTGCGCTGGCCGCTCATTGCCGTCATCTTCGTCATTGCGTTGTCGGTTTCGAACAAGGCCATTGATAGAGTCCATGGTGGTTGGTGGAACAACAGCTGGATCGCTGCCAACGATACTATCCATGACGTTATAATACTCCCATCGCTCTTGACCAGGAGGGCCATTCGTGCCAGTCTGGTCTTGCACCACGGTCCGGACATCACGGTAGATGTCTACCAAGTCACCCCACTTTTTTTGCAAGGCTTCCTTTGAGCGGCCCACAGGATCAGTCTGTGCATACACCTGCTCGATCTGGTCCCAGATGGCTCCCTTGGCTCGCGTTTCGATCGTGGTTATAAGTGCGTCATATCTAGCACTGACAGCATCTATCAATGCTTCGATATGGCCATCTTCCCATCTGCGATTGGGTGCTCTCGCAGCAGAAGCAGAAATGCTTGATGATGGTAATGCTTCTGCAGGCTGCTGTTGTTGCTGCTGAGGTTGAGGTTGTTGCTGCTGCTCTTGCTGCTCCTGACGAGGATTCCACATCACAATGTTGAAGGTGGGATTGCTGTTGTTGTTACGCATGTTAAAGATCACAAAAAAGTTCAAAGAGATGGATTAAAATAACTTTATTCGACATTATCATAGCTCTACACCTTTTATATGCAATCAGGCACATTAATGCTTAAGGAAAAGAGAAAAAAACGCATATTCATTCATCGATTTGGTTGATGTACAGAAAAGGAAAGTCCCTCTGTTCGGTCCGCCTTTTTGGATGATCTGACCGGAGAGGACTTTAAAATAGTTTGAATCCATTTTCGTCTCTCTGTTCGGAGCAAAATGAGAGCACCCTCAATCGCTACGATTTATACATCAGTCGGATCCAAGCAGCTTTCCATATTTGTCGACATTCCCATTTTGAGTGAAATATTTTGGCAACCCCAAAGCAAGGAACCAAGACGCGCGGCTCTGCCACTCATATTTTTTCCATTACTCTCATTCTTTACGCGTAAATCACAAATGCTCATTGAGGTTAGTAATTGACCTTTGCATACAAAAGCACTAAAGCCTTTAAGTATATACGACAGCTTTCATGATTACTCGAGAGGTTAGTCTTGAAGATGTGCAAACTGAATGCTGCTTACAAAGCTATAGGTTATGAGCTAAAGCCCTTGAGTAGGTACGGTTGTATATATATTGTCAGCAACACCTAAACATACAAATACTAATAACTGCTGCCTGTAGTTTTGTCAAGATAAAGCTTCATAAGCATTATGGAATTCGTTCCTGACTAATGGTCAGACTCTTTGTATAGGTGGCTAACCTACAGTTTCGTTACATATGACAATGATGATCCATTGACGTCACCATACAAAGGTAAGCTTTTGAGGGTAAAACGCTCAAATCCCAATGCTGATCAAACTTCCATAATATACAGAACACCGGCTGATAGTATAAGGAAACGTGGTAAAATCTTAACTTCCTCTTCGATATGCTCCATTAACTAAGCTTGATTTTGATTTTTCTATATTAATGAATGTGCACTATGTAAGCTTTGTAATTTTGTTCCGGATAACACAGAATTGATCTATATCTTATAGAAAAGTTAATCCGATTGTTCTATTTTCTTTATTCCTCATCAAGCAAATCACTGTTACTGTTGGTATTTATCATGTTTTCCTCACCAAATATACGTCCTAATAATCACACATCTTTAGGGTTGATATGAAATGCCAATCCATATTATTGATGTGGCAATGGCCTTTTCCACCAACGGATCAATCTCAATGGACTGTATATGCGACTGTGTTATGCAGTCCTTGCGTCTCATTGGTCTGGTTATATACTTTTGGCCATAGTTTAGCATAGGAAGTGATACAAAAAATAAATAAAGAAGTAAACATATTTGGAAGAAAACGATATTTATACATTGGCTTCTTTTGGAGATCTATAAGGTTCTCCGTCTAATAATAGATTCTTATAAGGATCTTATTTGAACCTTTCAGACACTGAAAGGTTGCTGAAAGATAATATTTCAGCTGCTGAAATGTGGTAAGTCAGCCGCTGAAAGATGGCTGAAAGATTGAGCTTTCAGTGGCTGAAAGGTGTCTGAAATTGGATGGCAAAATGTCTTTCAGCCTAATTTTAGACACCTTTCAGCCATCTGAAAGATATCCTTTCTTGTAGTGATGGGTTGGATGGCGGATTCATCATCCAACTGCATTTCCTCCTCCCTGTCATTGTTGTTGCTGTCGTTGCCAGTTACTGGGGCTGCTGGTTTGCTGAACACCAGGGCAGCTTTGCTAGGTGTCAACACACGCTTGTGATGAGATGGTGTAGGGCGGCACTTCTGGTATTCAGCAAGAAGAGCAGCTGGTACCTGGTGTGGGCTATTATAGCCTGGATCAGCAAAATATCGCATGATCGCAAGGCCAAGGTGTGCTTGCGGCATCTGTAGGCACGTTCGCAAGATGCGTCGCTGGTGAATGTCCGTTGCCAACTTTACCTTTTCAGGTTCAGTGGTAGATGCGAGCTTGGGATCCTTGAGAACGGATGGTGCCAGTGGGTCGAAGAACACAGTGGTGATCCCACCTTTGGTAAGGGGCTGTCTTGAGCTCATCCTCAAAGGAACGGTAGATGAGCAGCCCCACATATCCCTTGGTAGGGAAGTGGATGTCAAGGATATGGTTTTGTGCAATGCCTAGGATGTGTAGGCAATTGCGTACCTCACTATGTGGCATACGATGAGGGCTGTTAAGGTATACAAAAGTGTAACCTTGGATAGCATTTTGATCCACTGACTGGAATCCACAGCCGGTCCATGCAACCATTGCTGCTGTCGGCATTTTTACGACGCTTTTTGCTGAGCATCAGTTTTTGTTGCTATTGCTGTTGCTGTTGCTTGCGATTGCAGCATATGTCGCTTTTGCTGCTGGCTGTTGTTGCTGCTTTTGCTGCTATGGCGGCTTCTGTTGTGGCTGTTGTTGCTGCTGCTTTTGCTGGCGTTGCTCAAGTGCATCAAACTGGCGATCCATTCGTTTTGCAGCACGATCCTGTTGCTGCTGTCGCTGTTGATTTTGCAGCACACGCTGCCTTTCCTGTTCGGGGCGGCCTACTTCCCATTCTTCAGCTGTGGGTGCATGACATGACCCCAACAAATCTTGGCGGTTGTCCACCTCCATAGCTGCAGCTGGTGGTGTTGCACCTACGGGTATCTGGCTTGTTGCTTGCTGTTCAAGTTTAGCAATTCGTGTATGTGCTTTTTCCAAAGCAGCACGCAGCTCCTAGTTTTCTTGCAATAAAGCCTCCATATGCTCTATTTTCTCCTTTTGGGCTAGGATCGTTTGCTCTTGGTTATACGTGTGTTGCTCCTGGATATGAAGACATTTCTTCATTTTTTTTGCACGACCTTCCCATCTGCGGACCTATCTTTCCAAATTAAAGGAAGATGGTACTGAGAGTTGTGATGATAACGTTAGGTTTGAGCTATCAAACGCACTAGTAGAGATGCCATCTGCCCATGACTCGAGTGGCTGTTGCTGTTGCTGTTGCTGCTGTTGCTGTGCTGCTACACCTAATAGAACCAAAGGACTATTTTTGGCAGTACACACAGGATCGGGTGATCTAGAAGTGCCTCCTAGTGACATGATATCAGTGTATGCACTGTCCATTGTGGAACGTACACTGCTGGTGTGTTGTTTTAGCTGTAGAATATGTAGCAAATTGCTTTTTCCTAAAGAACGTGGGCCAAGGATGCCAGAAATAGCTGATGCTTTGAGTATATGATGCTGTGAAATGGATATACTAGGTGGTACTATCGATGCACTTCTTGGCATAATTGACTGGTCGGATGGATGGTTACCAGATTTGGGTAAGGAAGTAGGGGGTGGAACACATGACAATTTTTAAGGTAGTGGTTGATGTAGTACAAAATTTTGGCGAAAAAAGTATAAAAAGAGCTCGACTTCTTCGCGCGTGATGCTCGACAGATGTCTCTCCTCTATGGTCTAGTGGCTAGGATCCCGGTCTCTCACACCGGTGGCCCGGGTTCAATTCCCGGTGGGGGAACAACTGTAGTAGCCTTAACAAGCTTTTTTATATTTTTGTTGTAGCCATTGTTGTGTCGTGTGTCGTGTCACTTTTTGGCGGATGAACCGTAGCCAATAACAGAGAAAAGGTTTGAAAGAGAAGTCGTAAGATAATGTTTATTCTTTTAGACTGAAGGGATATTTATATATTTTCTAATGCTAATAAAATACTACTGCGGCTTACTGCGAATTGCTGCGCATTATGTGGATAATGAATATGGGGTAACAATATAGAGAAGTACTGCGGTGAGCTGCAGCGACTGCGGAACAGCTTGTTGCTGCGCAACAACGATCATGGAAGAAGTATCCAAAAATGGAACAAAAGAAAGTCTGCCAGAATGGCTATGACAATATCCCCTCCTCAGATTGTTGTACGTCCTCGGACAACACAGCAATATGACCAGCATCTTGTAAGCGGCGGCGTTCTGCGGCACGAACGGCAGTTGGATCATACCAGGGTTCTGTTGGCGGCGTGGGAGACTTGATGTGAATAGGGCGAAGGCGATCGGTGTGAACCCATGAAGAGTAAACTTGGCCGTTCAGATCCTTGAGCTGGTAGATGTCGGAATTGCTATGAACGCCAATGACCTTGAAGGGGCCTTTCCAATTGAATTCAAGGCTTAACTTGTTCTCATGTCGCATCAAGACATGGTCGCCAATCGAAAATTTTTGGGGCTTGATAACGGCATCCCAACGTTCCTTGTCCTTTGCGGCATTGTTCTGCAAGCGGTGTTCGGCTAGGATACGAGCTTCACGTAAGCGGCGCACTTCGGGCACTCGACCATGGGCTTCCACTGGGTTATCTTGAGACAAATCCGTAGTATTGACAAAAGGCCGTAAATGATCGCCGGGCAACTTGGGTTCTTGGCCGTAGACAAGGAAAAAAGGACTAAAGCCGGTGGTGCGATGTTTGCGGACACGACAGGCAAACAACGCAGGCTCGACAAACTTGTCCCATTCGTGGATGCGGCCTTGCACATACTTGCGGATCATTTGCTTGAGAATGCCGTTGGTTCGTTCAGCCTTGCCATTTGTGCGCGGGTGGAATGCCGAAGTGAAGACATGGTTGACTTTGAGGCGCCCAAGGTAGTGGGCGAGTACCTTTGACATGAAATTGGCACCTCGATCCGTGCAGATCTCCGTGGACAAGAAAAGCGCGTGACAATCTCCTCGTAAATGAATTCGGCAATGGCCTCACCAGTGGCATCGGGGACTGCGCGAGCAATGGTCCAGTTGGTCGCATAATCCACTGCAACAAGAAGCCAGTGATTACCTTGCATTGTAGTAGGCAACTCGCCAACGAAATCCAAATGCCAGCGCGAAAATGGAGACGGCACATCCAAGGGCTTCATTGGGGCATGGTGGATACCGCGGTCAGCGTTGGCGGCCAACTGACATTCTTGGCAGGTCACCAACCAATCTTGAATCACTGCGCAGAAGTAAAAGAATACTGTGCTTTTAAAAGCAACGTATTCTTTTAAATGGAGTGGGGGTACGTGAGAAACTGCCGGGACCCCCGATTTTGATATAGGAAGATGGTGTTTGCAGCAAGAAAAAAAGAAACATAAACAACGGCAATGGTATTCCGAGGTCATGTGTCAGCGAAAGTAAATAAAATACAAGCGTTTAAGCCTAATTTGGAACGTGCGAAACAGTAAACCAGCAATGCCGTTTGGCAATGTCAATACGGGAGATGTGCAGTGACTAGTAGTCTTTACAATACACATGAAGGAAGCGAACGGTTTAGTGGGAAAGCCAGTTTATTTAGGAAAGGGACGGCAATTTTCTGCTCCGGCAGTAAAAAAAGGCGTACTGTTGCTAATCTACTTAATGCTGGCGAGAATGAATGTCCAATGTGAAGACCGAGCGCTTGCACATAGTCTTCCATTCATGGAGCGCCAAGGCAGTATGTAATTTCGCTTTTTTCAGGCACGGTTCTGGATGAGAGATATGCAACTTTATATTATGCAGCAAGTTATTTTTACTGCCGATCTGTATAAGGAGACACAAATCCAAAACAGGAAAATCTTTATCATAAAAAACGTGGCCGTTTAATATTGCTACGAACATAATACATGCGGCCAAGAAAGCAATAGATGTGGCCAAAGAGAGAGGCATGCAGCCAAGGAAACTGGTTAATAGAAAGCACACATTCGTATCTACATTTTATTTTATAACGCGGTGCCGTAATTGAAGAAAAAAGATGAATATAAAAGCACGCCAGAAACGCGATCGAAGGATCGGGCATCTACACTTCTTCTTGCACACCACACTTACCTCTTTACCAATGTCCAGTCACCAATTGTTTCAATGCTTGTGCGAGACATGTACGCGGCATAATCCTAATGGTATGGCCGTAACAGCAGCAACGTACAACGCGCACTATGAGCGCGGTGTTACTGCAATGCTGATGGAATCTATTGGTAAGTCCAAATTATACGGTACCGTGCGTTATGTTGACCAAGGTATATGCAGATGGTAATCTTGTCGAATCAACCGCAAATACCGAGGAAACCGCGGACCAAAGCCGTGACGAGCCAATGTCTGTTGATAACTACGATGGTGGTGGCAACGGTATGCTTCAGAGTAACATCCAGAGGTAGCTTGCTAATGAAAAAATAGGATATACATCGTACCAATCATCAGAACCTACACCGGAGCATACACTAGCGCCCTTGTTGCGAACTTTGAGCCAGGAATCTCTGCCGCAAGAGTCATTTCATGACGCAATTACGGAAGATCGGGAGCCGCTGATCGAGGAGCCAATGGAGGACTTTGATTCCTTGACGAATGACGACGAAGGTTTGTAAAGAAACTTACTGCTGAGGCTAGAGTGCGACCGTTAATATAAAACTGATATAGATATAAATTCTGACGTACAACCTGACACTCCTTTGAGCGATTTGATCCCACAGCCGCTGCTCTTCATCTTCATGTTTCTTGCTCTGTTCCTACTGCACCATCTCTCGGAACGGACGTCGACCCTCCTGATTACTTTTGTCATGACGTTAATCCCTCTTATGCATGTCCCAACATTCAACCTTCCTGCTACGATATCCACAATTCGTCATTATATCGGATTTCAGGACCTGACAGAGCCTATCGTTATGTACGTTGCTTGCTCAAAATGCCACGCGATCTACCTGCCCTCCACAGCACCTGACACTTGTGAGACTGTTCGATTGAACGCCGACGTGTGCGCAAACCCATTGTTCAAGGTATCTTCCAATCGTCAGACTCGCGTGCGTCGGACGCCATTCAAGCAGTACGCCTACTACCCGGTCAAGTCCGCATTGGAGAAGTTGTTCAAACGCAACGGTTTCCAGGAAAAGATTGAGGAATGGAGGCAGCACCCGTTTTTTGGCACCGTGTATTCGGACATCCACCACGGCGCTATGTGGAACAGCATCAAGACCGAAAATACCCAAGAGCCCTTTGTTGCCCGCGAGCGTTCTTTGCTACTATCCATCAATGCAGATTGGTTTGCACCTTTCGATTCAGGTTATTCTTGTGGCGCCATATATCTTACCGTCAACAATCTACCGCGTGCCGAGCGCTATAAGACCGAGAATGTAATTCTTGTTGGTGTCATGCCTGGACCACGCGAGCCTAGCACTTACGAGATCAATAATTATTTGGAGCCGCTGATAACCGATCTACTTACCTTGTACACCGGAATCGATGATATGCCGACTGCCCAGATGCCCCGAGGTACTCGCGTGCGCGCTGCCCTGCTCAACGTTATTTGTGATATGCCGGCAAGCCGCAAAATCTGCGGTTTTACATCGCATGCAAGTACACGGGCATGCAACAAGTGCTACCGCGAGTTTGTGACCGACCCCGAGACCAACAAGATGATCTACGCTGGCGTCGACATTCCTGAGGAGACATTGCGATCAAACACGGACAATCGCGAGGCAGCGAGGCTTTGGCAGGCAGCAGAAACCCAAAGTGCGCGACAACGCCTTGAGCGCGAAAATGGGACACGTTGGTCGCAGCTCCATCGGCTTCCTTATTTTGACGCCATAAATGCAACTGTCATCGACCCTATGCATAACCTTTTCCTTGGCACCGCCGAGGGATGGTTACGATATGGAAATCCGAGGGCTATCTGACGGAATCGGTGCTCACAGAGATGCAAACCAAAGCAGACCGAATCATCGTGCCTCCCGGAATGCCAACCCTTCAACGCAGGATCCAACGGAAATTCAGCTTCATGACCGCCGATGACTGGCGAGTTTGGACCTTGGTGTACTCGCCATACGTACTGAAAAGTGTGTTGAGACGCACTCACTATGTGCACTGGTTGCTTTTCGTCGACGCTTGCCGCATGCTGGCAAAACCCTGGATCACTGATGCCGAAATTGCAGAAGTACATGACAAGATGGTGGAATTCGTGGCAGACTGCGCGAGGTACTATGGTGACGCTGCCGTATCTCCCAATATGCACCTCCATCTTCACCTACGAGACGTCTTGCAGCTACATGGGCCGATCTATGGATGGTGGGCCTTCTCCTTTGAGAGATACAACGGTTATATGAAAGATGTCGATACGAACCAGAAGGATTGCTTTGAGCTTACGTTCATGAAGCGATTTATCGAGAAGACTGGTGCGGTCGATTTTGTCCAGCGTCAAGCAGGTCGTTTCGAGGAGTATGCCCGGCAATACGCTATGCTGTTACAGATTGCTGGTCAATCTACATCCCAAGCACAATACCACCGCCTAAATACCTTTGACTATGAGACGTTCCTCAGCTATTCGTTGAGCCCGACGTTGACCGTCAACATCACTGGAGCAGAGCCATTACCACCGTCCACCGCCATGTCCATGAGCAATGGTGTTGAGGGAAGCCTCAGTGAAGACCACCATGCTCTCTTATGCCAGTACTATAGCAATACGTACGGCATCGAGGTTTTGGCACCTCGAAGCGCACCA
>JALLLT010000118.1:0-28363 GCA_025266875.1 Fennellomyces sp. T-0311
GCGTACTGGGAATCGTCTGAATTTCCGAGGGAGAGACAGTTTTTTGGGAGAGACTGTTACAAACATTCTCTATTTGGAAAGAATGGTAGCACAGAGTTCGAGAGTTTTGCTAAGTCTATTATCAAGAGCTTTAGGATCCATATGAGCGTTCGAAACATATTTTAATCAATATAAAATGAAATAATATGGGAGTATAAGTGATAAGAATATATATATGGTGCACGTGAGAGCTCATGTATTCTATGCCGCATCAGTCATATAAATGCTACATAAGCTGGTTTGGAGCAGATACCAGAGTGAGCCGAACTTGCTAATGTTGACGACGTAATTCCCAATCATTGAGCAGCAAGGCTGTAGATCTACCACTTCGTCCAGATCCAAGCTATCAAGACGATATAAAACCTCGGCAGGGTTGGTAGGGGTTATGATGAGATTTCCAGCGAGGTCTTTGAGACACGTTGAGTATATCGAATTTGGGCAGAATGTTGTTACATCAGAGATATCGTGTATTGGCTGATATACTTTCAGATGAGCGAACTTCGTATTGTCCTGTGTAATTATATCTTTGATTTGTCCCAGAATATACACAGACGTCTCGCAATCGACGAAAAACCCAGCAACACCTTTCTTGAAGTCTTTGCAGGCAGTATTGTTGTCGGCATATTCACGATCTTTACCCAAGTAAGTCTCTGTAAAGTCCTTGTGGGTGTCCATGTACTGCAAGATCGCCTCACCAGCATTTATGTGGGTGTCGTTGTCGTCCCAATAACCACCTTCGATTATATGCTGAAACATGAACTGATGCTCGAAAAGAGTTAAGACATCACGCGATGGATTATGCCTATTAGTAAGAAAAATGTGTTCACGGATGAACTTGTTGAATTGTTCGCCCTTTTCACTTTCATAATGGATGGCAGTTGCGAAGCGGACAAGATCGTGCTGTAAATGGTGTAAAATATACAGTTTCGATGTTCTGCTTATTACTCTTGGACATTGGTTGCTGTATGTACAGCAGAGATCCTCGACTTCCTTGATAGCGGTCGTGAATAACTTGACTTTTTGATCTACGAGCTGGATGTATGTCTCAAAGTCACCGTGTATCTCTCCCATATATACCAAGGAGATCAGTTCGCCATGTATCACGAAGTATTTAAACCAAGCGTCAATAACAGCTTTTCTGTCACCGTCCAATGCTCGCCACTCGTTATACCGTAGGTCATTCAAGATAATAGGAAGTTGCTGCGACATTATCTTGAAATCTCGTCCTACGAATGAGGTACTTGATAACCGCAAGCAGCTGCCCATCGTACGACCGAAAGCTTTAGAGGTGTAACTTCGTAATTTGGTTTGAAGTTGGCTGGTTTCAAGTGCATTGAGGTATTTAACCAATGAATACGTGATATACTTTGTGACTCCAAGCATCAGACAGTGCAAAATCTCGACCAGAAGATCCTTCGTTTGATCAAAAGCACGCAACTGAAGTAGCACTTCACCGCCAGTGAGCTTAAGGCCTAATTTACCTAGGTCATTTGTGGTCTCTCGCCATTGGGGAGGAGTATGTCATGTCTACAAGTCGTGTTCGTAGTCAAGGCAGCAACATCATCCTTGGAACGAGAAATGGCGTTGTTGTGGTCGTTGATATTTAACGTTTCATCTGCAGATCGAACGCGGTAGAAGCACTTGCGACATGGAAAATTTGCCCTTGCGCCTTTATGACATGCGAGTTCCGAGTGTCGTGCATTATCGGCAATGATAAAGTTGAGGGGCGCAATTACCAATACGTTTTCATTGCAGCTAGAGTCGTACATGATCATTCCGTCCTCTAACTGCTTAAGATCAGAAACGATATCGGCAAGCATATCCATAGCTGAGAGACACTTATGAACGCATAGGAGGAAAGTATTTTCTCTCTTGTTCCGTTCTTGTAGAGGCAGTGCAGATGGAATCATCGACCAACTATCGAATTTGTTCCATTTTTTTGAAGTGTTCCCACTGGTGTCATCCGAGAACAGGTTAAGAGGGATAACACGGACTTTCGAGTACAACCTTTGGTCACTTGGCTTGCATCGGTATCGTGCTTCGAAGATACTGTTAGTATCTTTTAGCATGTATGGTATGTTGTCGAAAAAGGTGTCAGCATTAGGAAGAAGGACTTGACAGTGATGCTTGTATTCTTGAAGCCGGTTGTTGTGTCTGTATAGCTGAACATTGCCCATTACAAGTGGCACAAAGTGAAACTGTCGTTCTTGATTTCCGTCCAAATATTGTGAGAGCGTTACGACAGTAGAGCTGTTGCCGGACTGCAATTAATATGCTACGCACGCATCTGCCATGACGACGTCGTTCATTGTGTAGAACCGTACAAGCTTATACAGCATTGTAGGATGACTATCACCTTCTGGGACGACGAAATCGCCTACCCAGAAATCATCTTGTCCAACGGTAACCATCGGACGTTGGAAGTATGGACAGGTATGCCATTTTCTTCCTTGTGCCAATGATGTACACGCATCTGTCGATTTGTCGGGAAGTGCGCTAAGTCGCCCTGACAAACGAGGGTTAGCAATTAAATGCTTCACCACTTCTGACGGTGTGTACATGTAGAGGTCGACAAGCTCCTCTACTTTCTCGTTCTCCCCGTTTGCGTTCCTTCTTGTGATGCTTATAGTCTTTTCTGTGCGGGTCATCTTGAGTTGAGGAACTCTGTTGCTTTTATAACTCTCAGAGTTCGTTACCCAGTGCATAGTTGGGGCGGTCAACTCAGGATCCTCGCAAGCCATCTCGATCACATCTTTCACCAATGCAAGAATTTGTCGCTTGACTGGTCGAGGGGAAAGCCAGTCATCACCGTCAAACAGTGCACGCAGACGAAACTCAAGCTGATTACCATATGGATAGTATGGATTTGCTCCTCGAGCAACCGGTGCCGAAAAATCTAAAATGAATTCGTTCGGTTGTTCGACAAATGGTGGAGGATCCTCATACTCATCGTCGTTGGCATCATCATCTCGTTCCTTTTTCGATAAAGAAGGTTACTCATAGTTATATATGACTTAGGTAGACCTGTGCTCTTACATCAAATACGACTCCAGTATTTACAACCCTGTAACAATCGACGTTAGCACGAGGACGGGAATTGTCAAAGGCAAGGTTCACGGTATCATCAGAATCACTCTGTCCTGCATCGTCAAAATCACCATACTCGAGGCTTTCGTTTTGAACCTCTTGCATAGGATCACTTGACCCAGAGTTTTCGACACTCGAGTTGGGTCTATTTCCGAAAAGTTGCTCATCGGTAAGGCGCGCTGGGATCTCAATGTTAGGTACTTGTAGCCCCTTTGAGATCCTGTCCTTCAAATAATCGAGGTGCTTCTCAGTTCCCAGGTGGCGAGCACGGTTTTTCAAGATAAACTGCCCGCCACAACCACATTTGTGGTTTTTTCTCAATTGAGTGTTCATTGGCTTGCTGTTAAACTTGAACATTGAGTTCTCCATTGTGTGTGTGTAGAGTGAACGAGGGACAAATTTAAAAAGCAGCGCGCAGCAAATTATCTCTAAACTCCTTTCTTTCACTCCTTCCTTTTCAACTATCAAAAAACCCGTCTTCTTATTGCTTAATAAATTGTAAGTCGATTGTGTGATTGTCTAATCCCACCCATTCAAATAACTAATTACGGTTATTATAGGTTAGGTTTTAAGCTAAATGCAACTTCCATACAGACAATAAGGTAAACGAACTTGAATCTCTAGAATTTTACTTTTAATAGGCTGTACGGTTTCTGTTACTCTATCATGGTAAGCTTCATTAAAACTTATTGTAGACTTCCTACTAATTGCAAGTTTTGTTTTAAGATGTATGGTCCTATTAATATATCATGGTAAGCTTTATCAAAAGTTATAGCAAAATTTATGTTAACAGTAAGTTTCGTTTTAGAACGTAAATATCGTGTTCGTGAAAATAGGATGTCCTTATCGATTGATGAGAGGCGACTGACACATCATTAGTAGGAACAATGCTTGAATGGCTGAAATGATCGGCCAAACGCGTCGAAAGGTCAACAGACTGCAAGCGAGTTCTAGTGATATTTACTGTCTAGCCTTTTTTTATGAATAAAAAAGATCAGTCAGGACATCGTCTCTTTAGTACCCCAACAGTATACCACATGACTCCTCACATCGCCGTAAAAGGCAATTCTGCCTCCTCTCTTTTTTTTACTAACTCCAAATGGCAATTCCGTATTTGGATACCCACACCTCTGGGGGTGTAGACTATTTTCAATTTGCGTTTCTCTCTCTCTTTTCTGGAATAAATCTCTCCTATTAGGGTCTCACAAAATACCTGACTACCCGTACCCGGCCCGTTACCCGATGCTTCGGGTCGGGTACGGGTCCACTGATGCCCGACCCGTTCAGTTTTCGGGTCTTTTACAGAGACCCGACCCGACCCGTTCAGTTTTCGGGTCTTTTACAGAGACCCGACCCGACCCGTAAAGCCTTATGTAAGTGTGGTATAGATTGAGAAGTAGGTAGCAATGGATTTGTAGATTATAAAAATAGAATGTAACAGCACATAATAGTATTACGCTTGATGTACAAGCTTCAATTACGAGTATAAGTATCTTATGGTGTTTATTTATATCAGCTATGCATAATGCAGCACGGTCATGCCTTTTTTTAAAAAAAAAACTGGAAAGTGAAAAAATTTATTCTTTTAAAAAAACACTTTCTATTTACGAGCTTCGTATTTCTCCCAAGAGTCCAAGATCATAAGCCTCTTGAGGAGGTCTGGCTGCATGCGATTTCTTGTGTACGGCAGCATGAGGCGCGCCGACGAAAAACTGCGCTCTGCTGGCGTCGACGTTGCCGGAATCGCCAAGTAATGGCGCGCCATCCTCGAAAGGTTCGGCCATCGTCGCGAGTTCCCTTTCCAGTAATCGAGCTCGGCATTTTTGTGCTGGGGGCGCGGCAGCATGTTTCGCTCGGCAATGTAGTCCTCGAGCTCGTCGACCAGTTCCGTTCCTACCCCGTACTTCTTCATGAAGCGCGCCATTGCGTCGTCCTCCATGAAACCCTCCGGCACCTCTGGTCGGTATGTCGCCCAGCGCTCTTCGACACTTCTACGACCAAGTTCTCTCCATTCCTCCTCCCAGCCGGAACTTGCCCACCAACGGTATTTGAGCCGCGGATCCAGTGCGGTGGCGATCGCGTACACGTCGGTATCATCGGTCTTGATATAGTAGCTCTTGAGCTTGTCCTTACCAATGGAACAAGCAAAGGCAACATCTGGGATCTCGTCCTCGATTGTCTCGAGATGGTCGAGCAGGTCATTGTACTCGACAATGACTTTGTTGATGGTGGGGTAGGTACTGCCGGAAACGTTCTCCATTACTTCCTGAAACTTGCCGAGGAGCGACGCAACTTGCTCCAGATACTGCCAGTCTTCATTCTCCAGCTGGCAATCTCTAAGGTCGTCGAACAATCGAGTTACCGCATGGTACGGCATTCGCAGCAACAGAGCACGCTGTACCATCTGGAACATAGAATTCCACCGAATACGAACGTCGCGGGAAAGGATGAGTCTGGGGCATCCATGGGCAGCACAAAAGCGGAAGAACTCCTCTCTCTTTGCAGAGGATGCTCTGAAAAGGTACGTGTCAGTAGATGTTTTTTGTGTATATCGCTAAAACTGTACCTTATCTTGACGATACCCTTGTGCAATCGCTTGATGGCGGATGGTCGGGCAGGGTCCAGTCTTGGATCCAGTGTAGCTTCTGGATTATGGCTACCAGCTGGTTCATTGAGGTCTTCTTCGCCCTCGTCACGGTCTGGTGGTGGGGCAGCAAGTCCGACGTCAAGTATCTGCTGCACTGCCAAGTTAATGACACGCCCCAAACATGCAATGCGATTCTTGGCGGCACAGAATTCCAATCTGCATTAAAACTGTTATTAGGAAATTTGTTACCAAGGATTATGTCAACGCTTACCCATTCGCCATCGCAAATGTTTCGAGGTATTTGGCCATGCTCAGCATGTTGAATGCGTTATCGGTCGTAATGGTAAACAGCTTATCAACGATGTCATACTCTTTCAGCAATGCTACAAATGCATCCTTCAGGTTTTCACCAGTATGCGCACCGTCGATTGGATGGAAGCCAATTACCAGCTCATGCGGCTGCCACGAGTCTGCATCGATCCAATGCGCCGTAACACCAAGGAATTCTTCTTAGAAGGGACTGGTCCAGGCATCGATGGTAAACGAGATCTTGTCAACCTTTGCGAAAATGGCAGTGATTTGTTTGACCACTTCAATATGTCGCTCGGCGAGCTAATTAGAGCAGCTACATTAATATTTCTTCTTCATGATATAGAGTTGTCCATTACCTTTCGACCGATTGTATCGGCACTGGGGAGCTTGATCGCATGTAGATTGGGGGCACCTTGCACATGGTTCAGCAATACCTGGAATTCTGGGCTCTGTACAATCGCCAATGGCAAGCGGGATCGGACTAGGAGTCGCAAAATGTTGTTGATGAATTCATCCCAACTGAAGACTCGTGGGCGCTTCGCGTTATTCAACATCTTGTCTAGCGTCCGAGTGCGGCGTTGCCATCGTTGACACCTCCAGAAACATTGTGCTTTCGCAGCAGATGTTTTTTGATCGTCGAGGTGTTTCCATCTTTTCCATGGACGACTTGCCGCATCCAGGATAAAGGCATGCATCTTGTCACCTGCACGCTTACCCCAGTTGCCATAAGGATCCAAGATCCTCCGAACTCGACGATGCGTTGGACGCAAGGCTTGAGGTTCCTCATCAACGATGCTGTCAACGTCATCATCGAACGTTTCTCATCGTTGATAAATGCTTGCTGTATAGAAGGATCCGATAAGTATCACGATCACTATCAAACCAAGAATGAGGTTACCTCTTGGGAGTCAAGATCAACTCCTCTTCACCAAAGCGTTGGTTGGAGCTGGAGCTGGAGTGGGAGCCGGCGTGTAGACATGGTTACAGTTAATGCAAGTGGAACTGGATAATGTATCACAAGTGATGGTGTCTTTACTGGTAAGTGACTCTCGTATTTATAGTGATGATAAACGGATCGTACCGGAACCAGATACTCTTTACAGAAACCAATCGTTGCATCGTGTCATTGTGGATAATTTTACTGTTCATTATGTTTAACGAAGTGGATGGATGCACTCCTTTACAATAAATTCAAGTGGTTTCCATCAGTTTTTGCATTGGTTTAAGCCTGGATCAAACATTATGAAACCAGGTACACCAATTGGATGGATCATACCTTTTGTTTCAGTTATAGCAATGTCGGTGAATGTTTATGCAGATTTTGGCAGCGGATAAACTCGCAGGTCGTATCAAACAGCAACAATACGTAACGATGTCAGTACTTTACAACATATTAATCTCACTCAATACAATGTTACGCGCTCAAGCTACCAAACGCATAGAAGCCCATCACTATATGCGTCCTCGAGTACATATTGTACGTACCGATTTTGCACATATAGCTATGGGCTTCTGATTTTCAAAATAGCAAGGTAATGAGTGTGACATGAACCGCGGCACTTCTTTTTAATCCCCAACTTAACAATCCCGTTCAAAACAACATTAATTATGCGATGCTCCCAAAACTTCGTCGTAATTATTAATAATCCTGCCAGTTCCCTCAAGCAGCGACTCTTTGTTTCAGATAGTTCTGGTTTCTTGCAATCGCCGCCAGGAACAGGAATAGCAATCCACACAACATTACAATCTCTACTCCCTGTCCCATTTGGTTCCTCACGCCAGTTTCTTCTGTTATTAATTCGGCATTAACGACATATAGCATTGCACCTTTTTCTATGACTTATTGCTGATATGACGCCATCGCTATTGTGCTTTATGTAGACGTACTGAATTAGTACACAAACCACAGCAGTTCGCACTTCACAAACTTATCAAACATATTGATATCTGTCATATTCCCGACATACACCATCATCCATGGTTACATGCTTTTCCTTAGTCCTTGTTTATATCCGTTGTTATTGAGACATCAACAACCGTACAGTTATCGATTGCCTTATTCGCTTGCATGTGCAACCTTGATCCGGCTTTACCAATCATGCAGGGCAACTCCATTAACTAAGGCTCTGTATGACCTTCGGCCTTATTAACATTAGACGGCAAGGTCATTAGAGACTCGGCGATAACATGGATCTTTGGACTATTAGACAAAAGTATTCATCTTCTCCGTCCCGACTCATCATCATTATAAATAGAGAGTAGTTTTCCTCAATAAAACATTATCTTATTTTTGGTCTCGTCTTTCGAAAGTCTTTTTCTCATTAAGCGATACCACAATATCAGAAACACCAATTATGTCAACCTCGTTTATGTTTCAGCCATAGCAATACAAGGCAGCCATTTGCATTTTTCACTTATGATGCCATACATATGCACAGTCGTCTCGTATAAACGCAAAAAAGGGCTCATCGCCGGTGCACAGTCGTCGAGTACACATTGTATCTCGATGCTCGCGCACCAACGATAAGCCCTTTTCTGAAACTTTTCATTCTTACACAAGATCAATAACTTGGTGACAGACCCTTAATTCCGCTAATTAATTAATCAGCCACAACACTTTTGTTTCTTGCCAATACCAAGTGCATCACCTTCAGCAATGCAGCCTCGACTTTTCAACCCCAATTACATCTCCATTTCAGTTACTAGCTTCTCATGATTATAACGTGCGACATTTGCAACAATAAATAAGACACATCTTTTTAACATATGCTAATGCCTTAAAATTCTGCATTTGTTTCTAATTCATTCCATTTCACACCAACATATATCTGTTTCACACTGGCATATATCCATTTTTCACCAATACCATGATTTTCATATTTGAGTGCTGTCCTGAAGAGTGTAATTCCCCAAAAAATTATTACTTTCGCTAATTGTGCCAAGTCATTGCATCTATTCTTCTCGGGTCGGGTATCAGGTATGGGCCTTCGGATCTTACAGGTCTTTTACGGGTACGGGTCGACTTCTTCAAAGTCAGGTACGAGTCAGCCGATACCCGAAATGCGATACCCTAATTGGAATGGAAAGGACTTGGAACAACTCAGACACTGGAATAGATATAGACATGGAGCAACTTGAAGTAGATATGGAATGGATATGAAACAGCTCAGATAGTGAATCAGAACAGACGCGGAATGGATATGAAACAACTTAGAGAGTGGATCGGAACAGACATGGAATGGACATAGGACAGCTTAGACAGTGGAATGGGACAGATGTGAAACGATTATAGAACAAGCCAAACATTGAAATGGGACAGTTGTGGGATGATTACAAAACAACCCAGACAGCGGAATGGAATGATATGGAATTGTGCCAGTATGAAACAGTATAACTCAGGCAAAATGATGGAATAATACAGTCAGTAGAGGGATAACACAGTCAGTAGAGGGATAATACAGTTAGTAGAGGGATAATACAGTCAGTAGAGGGATAATACAGTCAGTAGAGGGATAATACAGTTAGTAGAGGGATAATACAGACAGTAAGGGGATCCCTTTTTTTATGCGTGCTTAAAGCATTGAGTTTTATATCAGACCATGTCACAGTAAAGGCATCCCAAATTTGAGAATTTCATAGCAAGTTCCATAAGGAAGGCTTCTGATTGACTGAGATCTGAAATTCTATGAAACTGAACATTTCTCAGAACTTCCTGTAGGTGAAGTCGATTGTTGAGATAGCCAAAGCAAAGCACAGCATAGGAGCGGTATGCCAAAAGGCTTACAGAAGCAGAATTCAAAGACAGCGTTGCTTAACCATTAAGGATATAAGAAGTCAAAATAGTAATAAAGATGCATCATTACCAACCTCTTTTATTACATCCATTATGTCTTTGCAACTTTTCACCTCCGAAATGGAAGAGATTCTGTACGAATTCGTACTCCCTGCCAACTATGATCCTGATGAAGAGTTCACAATCCGCAATAAAGCCGTAACCAACAACCTCAACAGTGAAAGCGACAGTGAAAGTGACAGTGATGACGACGACGACAGTGAAGAAATGGAAATAGAAGACCAGTATCAAGTCATCAGCCAGGAATATGACTTTGTCATAAATGGGCTGCAGCCATTATACTCAATGATGAAGGCATCAGCTCTGCGCGTAGTAGCTGAAAAGGACCTTTCGGAATATTTGGATTCCGTTACCTTAGCTCTAAAATACCATCACCATCGGCGGTATTACGTGCAAAATCCTGTACTATGAAGGAGCCGTTTATATGTGTCAACATTTCCCAGGTAAGGCCAAGAAGCTAGATACCTTGGTGAGACTTCAAATTTCAGTCGGCCGAAGTGGAAACACGGCAATATACTTGGGTGAGGTGATCATGTTTTTCTCCCACAAGTACCGAGGTATGCGTTTGTACAAGCAGAACGTGCGCGTCTAAACTCAGTTTTTGATAGACGAAGATGAACGGCTTCTTTGCTTAGTTCGCCTGTATGGAAATGTCGAGCTGACTGAGTATGGGTCAGCTAGTGGGCGTGGGCGCAGACACAGAATTCCATATACAACCTCGTGCATTCCAGAAGCGCATCTAACCGACAAGACAATTGTCACCAATGCCCAGAACATTAGGAATTATGCCGGGCTTCTTACTTCCACTAGCACAACTCACTCATATATCATATATCCCGAAATGATACCAGGCACCATTAGTATAGGAACAGTTAATCAAGTTAATTAAAATTTTGGACATACTTGTTGACATTTATCAAGTGCAGCGGATTTGCAGTTCTTATAACCATAAATCCGTAGGCAAAGTGTCTCGTAACACGGATAATAACCTCAAATTTGGTAAACGGCCATCCAACACAACGAACACACCAGGCGATGTGGTATCCAAGGTACTAACTTGTCGGTACTACCGGGTAAACATATTGCGATATTCAACAATTAGTAGAGGCAGGTAAGTGACGAGACTCAAGTAATGACTGATTTATTTCGTATGTTGAATCATCACTTTAAATAATAAAAGCTTATTCTCGAGGGGTTGGATCATTGACATGGTTGTAAGGCACATGAACCGCTGTGGTAACCAGGGTTATGTGGGTTTCACTAAGATAGGCAAGGTTATTACAATGAACGCATGTCAAGACAGGGGTGTGGCTGTAGATCGGAAAATTAAAGTAACCTGCTGTCAATAAGCAAACAAGGGTAAATGATGCATAAGCCATAATCAAGTTGTGGATACAACACGTATGACGGTACCTGAATAATACATTGACAGCCTTCCGCATGAGTAGATCCTCCAAAAAGTCTAGAAACGTCGCCGTGTCGGCTATACAATATGGCATTCTCCCGGCCACAGCTATTTGATCATGAGTTTTATCTCAAGCAATATAAATAGAGCGAATCGTTAAGGTATTAAAGATATTCGATTCTCTCAGAACTTACCGTTTTGCTGATCAATTCTTTTCTTACCACAGACGACTCGGCTATACACTCTCCTGCATCGGCCCAAGATCAACCATCACCACGATTTTCATCTGTTAGCACCAGTAAACCGAGGAACACCCGATCAGATGCATCCCTCAACCTGTGTCAATAACCGACCCACCCTAGCAAAACGTACAGCAACGCTAAACACAGATCGGCGTCCCAGTGTAGCACCTATACCCAAAGAAATAATCGAGAATCTAGACAATCGGTTGCAGCAACAACACGTAGGAACGAATAGATAATGATATTCCACTGAGCTCTTTCGTAAGTTGCATAATATCATCTTCGCAGCCAACACCATCGGCTAATATGCCTGTAGACCCGGACCACTAGCGTTAAGACCAGGAACAGTAGTTTGTAGACTTGAAACACTAGTGTGTAGACCAGGATCAGTAGTTTATGGACCCTGAACAGTAGTTTGTAGACCCGGAACAGTAGCTTTAAGACCCGGAACAGTAGCTTTAAGACCAGGATCAGTAGCTTTAAGATCAGGAACAGTAGTTTGTAGACCCGGAACAGTAGTTTATGGACCAGGAACAGTAGCTTGTAAACCCGGAACAGTTGCTTTAAGACCAGGAACAGTAGTTTGTAGACCCGGAACAGTAGCTTGTAGACCCGGAACAGTAGCTTTAAGGTCAGTAACAGTAGTTTGTAGACCCGGAACAGTAGCTTTAAGACCAGGAACAGTAGCTTGTAGACCCGGAACAGTAGCTTTAAGACCAGGAACTGTAGTTTGTAGACCCGGAACAGTAGCTTTAAGACTAGGAATAGTAGTTTGTAGACCAAGAACAGTAGTTTGTAGACCAGGAACAGTAGTTTATGGCCCAGGAATAGTAGTTTATGGCCCAGGAACAGTAGTTTGTAAACCCGGAACAGTAGTTTGTAGACCCGGAACAGTACTTTATGGACCAGGAACTGTTCTGGGTCTACAAACTACTGTTCCTGGTCCATAAACTACTGTTCCTGATCTTAAAGCTACTGTTCCAAGTCTACAAACTACTGTTCCGGGTCTACAAACTACTGTTCCTGGTCTTAAAGCAACTGTTCCGGGTCTACAAGCTACTGTTCCGGGTCTACAAACTACTGTTCCTGGTCTACAAACTACTATTCCTGGTCTTAAAGCTACTGATCCTGGTCTTAAAGCTACTGTTCCCGGTCTTAAAGCTACTGTTCCGGGTCTTAAAGCTACTGTTTCTGGTCTACAAGCTACTGTTCCGGGTCTACAAACTACTGTTCCTGGGCCATAAACTACTATTCCTGGGCCATAAACTACTGTTCCGGGTCTTAAAGCTACTGTTCCGGGTCTTAAAGCTACTGTTTCTGGTCTACAAACTACTGTTCCTGGTCTTAAAGCTACTGTTCCGGGTCTACAAGCTACTGATCCTGGTCTTAAAGCTACTGTTCCTGGTCTTAAAGCTACTGTTCCGGGTCTACAAACTACTGTTCCTGGTCTACAAACTACTATTCCTGGTCTTAAAGCTACTGTTCCGGGTCTTAAAGCTACTGTTTCTGGTCTACAAGCTACTGTTCCGGGTCTACAAACTACTGTTCTTGGTCCATAAACTACTGTTCCTGGTCTACAAACTACTATTCCTGGTCTTAAAGCTACTGATCCTGGTCTTAAAGCTACTGTTCCCGGTCTTAAAGCTACTGTTCCGGGTCTTAAAGCTACTGTTTCTGGTCTACAAGCTACTGTTCCAGGTCTACAAACTACTGTTCCTGGTCCATAAACTACTGTTTCTGGTCTACAAACTACTATTCCTCGTCTTAAAGCTACTGATCCTGGTCTTAAAGCTACTGTTCCGGGTCTTAAAGCTACTGTTCCGGGTCTACAAACTACTGTTCCTGGTCTTAAAGCTACTGATCCTGGTCTTAAAGCTACTGTTCTGGGTCTTAAAGCTACTGTTCCGGGTCTTAAAGCTACTGTTCCTGGTCTATAAACTACTGTTCCTGGTCTACAAACTACTGTTCTTGGTCTACAAACTACTATTCCTAGTCTTAAAGCTACTGTTCTGGGTCTACAAACTACTGCTCCGGGTCTTAAAGCTACTGTTCCGGGTCTACAAGCTACTGTTCCTGGTCCATAAACTACTGTTCCTGATCTTAAAGCTACTGTTTCGGGTCTACAAGCTACTGTTCTGGGTCTACAAACTACTGTTCCTGGTCTTAAAGCAACTGTTCCGGGTCTACAAGCTACTGTTCCGAGTCTACATCGGAAAATTACTCAGAGCCCAGGAGCTTACCGCAGCATACCCCAAGGCACCAGAAGCTTAGAAAGGGGGACCCCCCTCTCGCGGAGGTGGCAGGATAATTTTAGCTTTTGTTCAGTATTTTGCGCCTTTGGAAAGATACTCAGATGGCGGCAATGAAGGGAATCATATTTGACACTCCAAACCTTGTAGGTTTACTGTGGTTCTTTTTCCTCTCCTGGAGTGTTTAGGAGCCTTTGAGTTTGATATGATTACCAGTATCTGTTATTCGCTAATGACCTTTTATATTTGTTGCTGTCCTATATACTACTATGCTGCTTACATGCCACTTACGACCTCAAACATAATCACTATTCATCGTCAGTATCACGGCTATATATGGGTCGCCCGTCCTCCGACTCTTCTTCCTCCGATTCTTCTTCCTCCGACTCTTCTTCATCCGATTTTTCTTCATCTGATTCTTCTTCATCCGACTCTTCTTCGTCAAACTGCTCATCATCGAGCTGTTCTTCGTCCAATTGTTTTTTGTCCAACTGTTCTTCACCATATTGCTCATTGTCGAGCTGTTCATTTGTCACCTGTTTTGCATGTGGGTATTCATCTGATTGTAACAAAGAGTCTTCGATCGAATCAATAGGCCCAAACAAATCAAGTGCAGAGCGTTGTGCCAGGCGACAGCCCTTCCGTTTGATCACACCTGCTGTAATGAATCTCTCGATCGCCGTCCAGTCAATCATTTTGCCCATCTCGCCCTCAGATGAAAGCATGTCCTCATACAAATAATCCCAATCTGACCCGCCTGAGAAGGTTGAGCCTCCCGATCCCGCTTCAACGAGTTCACTTCGTGCAATCTTGGCGATCCGGTATTTCATCTACAATATTTTGATGAGTGCCTTGGGCATGATAACTTAATTATATTACCATTAACGTTATCAAAGATATCGTATATCTGTTGATAGTCTCAGGGAACGGCTTCAAACGGGCTGGACCTCCAGCAGTGTTCAGAAGCGTGGCGCAGATGCAATCGATAATGGCTTGTGAGTACAAAAAGGGCGTTCTGAGCTCCATGTCCCGGCGTGCAAATCTGGGAAGAATCATGAGCTGTGTATAGATAAAGTATACAATTCTTTTACCTGTTATTCTTAAGCAGATGGGCACAAATGTCTTGATCCTTTTCCAAATGGAGTCCAGAGAGAAGTCGCCTAACCTCACCAAAGTACTGCCGAAGCCAGTCATGTACACCAGAGTGCAAGGAAGTGCGACGCGCTCCATGGATTCTTGTGAACTAAAAAAGGGTTAGACCTACCACACTAAATACTTGTAAATTACCCGTACTGAATCCAGTAGTTCATTGTCGATCGGGTGAGTTTCACTTGTACCCTTGATCTCGTTGACTATCTTCACACAGGCAAGACGATATTCCTCAGGTGACGGAAACGCGTTCTCAATATAGCAGTGCTGAGCGATGGCCACCTGAAAGCGCTCATACTCATCAGTTCTTTTCTGGATTCTGAGAATGGGAAGATGTCTTGAGAAGAAAAGTTAGATCAGTTCAAAATTGTACCCAACGACTTGGTGGTGACTTTACTCTTGCACAACTGGCATTGGTTGGCGCTGTTGATCACTAAACAGAAAGCACTTCAACGCTTATATTTTCTCAGCCTAGTATGGCACCTACCGTTGAGAGTTATTGGCGGCTTGCTTCACACGTCTAAAAAGTATACATTCGTCATAATCTAGGCAGTAGTAACACGATCAAGAAGGTAACCTTTTTGTTTTAACTTTTCTCTTCATTCTCGTGTCGTTGCTCATATCACGTAATAAAGGAAACTCCTTCGTAATGTCTTTCTCCTTGGTTGTGCTTGAATTGCTGCCCTTTCTAAGTGTCATACTGGCAGATTTCGACGGTGCGCGTTTACCCATTTGTGTGATGAAGTGAGAAAAAAAAACACTGGTCACACTCTTTTGCGCTTTTCTTCCTGAGAGTAGGACTTAGCTCACTCTTTCCGAAAATGTCGCTGTCACTTCACTGTTGTCCATTCCGAGAGTGTTATGGAAAGGCTCCATTTGCAAAGCAATCAGATCTTCACGGACACATACGAAAAAAGCATGAAGGGTTGCCCATTCCGGCTTTCGGATCTGCACGCACATTTATTTGTAATGAACCAGTCGTATCTACACAACGTAATAAGCAACAACATGAAGTACAAGATCTTCATAACACTAGTGAGGCCCTCGATCATGAACCCGAGAACTTTGATTTCGATTATGGCGGCAATCATATTGACATGGTGATCGATTCTGTTGAAATATCTCGTGAACTCAGTGACACTGAAACTGTGCCTGAGAACTTGGTATATAAAAGGGGTGAGTATATACGTTTTACTGGCAGCACATGCAGTATATACTTATGTGATATAACTTGAAATGTATAGTTGAAGTTGGCATGCTGACTGTATACAAAGAAGGCAAACAGCAAAACTTTAACAACACTTTATCTAAAGGTGAGCGTAGGATTGCACAGGTTGCGGTTAACGCGAACTTATCAAAAAGCCAGTATAAAGAGTAAGTACTTAATAATGACATCCCGATCTCTAAAGCTTGTTTACTAACACCGCGATTCAGAGTATATGATGTCGTTCAATCAATCGCCGATGAAGTGTATGAGACAGGCTCAATGGTGGAGGACCGGTTTTCTACTTGGGATGGGTTGCAAAATCATTTGAACAAAAGTACTGACGGCGCCCGTGTCTTAATTGTAAGTTGTCTTATAACCAATTTTACTGAATGATATCATCATCTTTAATAACTATCTTTTAAGCCATTCAAGGTAGAACATATTAACCTCGACGAGGTGGTCGACTTCCCACAAAAACACATACATCAGTTTTCGGAAGCAATGGGTGACATCATACTAGTGTATCGTGATATATTTGAGCTGGCACAACGTCTTTTCAGCCATCCCCTGTTTGCTGATGTGATGACCACACGACCTATCATAGCGACTCGTGGCAAAGACCGGGTATACAATGACATCCACAGCGCCAACTGGTGGCACCATTTGCAAGTATGCTGTAGTATATTTAAAGTTTATGAACACATAATTGAATTTTTACATGTTCATTACTAGGAATCGGTAGCACCCAATGGGGAGACGATTTTGGCTCTAATGCTGGCTTCGGACCAGACCGTAATAACTAGCAACCAACGCAACAATGCATGGCCGCTGTACCTTAAACTTGGTGAGTGATGTACGTGGTATTTTCAATAGTATAATAAATTCTAATCAGACAACAATCAGGCAACATACCCCTCGAGTATCGTGACAAAGATTCGAATAAAGGACACCGACTCTTGGCGCATTTACCGGTTATAGAAAACAAGCAGTTTTCAAAAGCATCTTGGTTTCGACAAGCCAAGCAAGCTATTTATCATCATTGCTTGCAAAGGATACTGGAGCCTTTTTCCAAATACAAGTATGTTAGGATAAGATGAAGTATTGCCAGGAATGTTTAGCGTAGATATTTTTACAGATCGTATGAAATGGTTGGTCCTCATGGAAATCGTTATGTCTGTATACCTGCATTGTGTACTTATACGGCTGATTTGGTGGAACAGTAAGTTATAATTTTATTACTTGCTGAAAATGTACTTAAGTCCTTGTACTGTTTAGACATCTCCTAACACTAACAAAGAGTGGAATGACTGAACGTGCTTGCCCTCGGTGCTATACCAAGACTTGCGAATTTCACAAGTTTTGTGACAACCCTAAACTACGGACAAATGAAGAAATGATCATGCAGTACAATCACGCCAAAGCACTTGTCCAGAATAAGCAATCGAAGATTGCTAAAGATTTACTAAAAAAGTATTCCATCAACCTCGTGAAAGTAAGTGTTATTCAAGAGATTTATAATGATTATACCGGAAAATTAAAAAGGACCTACGAAAATGTATTACTGCTTATAGAATGCATTTTGGTCACTTCCAAATGATCGGTTTGACATCTATTCCTCATTGGTAGTTGACGACCTCCATCAGCTCGGGGGTGTTTACTCTCATATTCTGGAATTTGTGGAAGATATGATTGGAGAGCGGTCAGATGCCAAGAAAGCTATAGCTGAAATAAACAAACGGTAAGAAATCAGAGGTACTGACTCTTATTCCACAGATAAGTGCTGACACTGTTTATAGAGCTCGCACACTCCCGGTATACAGAAATCTACGACGTTTTAACAAAGGTATTTTGGCTTCATACCTGAAGAATCCGTCGTTTACAGAATTAAAAAGTAACATGGCAGTAAGTAGCCCAAGATAATACCGGAGTATTTTTGTAACTGACTTTCATAGGTGATTTTACCATGTATTTACGATTATATCGATCCGCGAGCTGCTGGTTGCATTAGGAAGTTTCTTGATTTCTTTATCCAATGCACTGGATCAGAATACAGAGAGTCGGATTTAGAGGCTCTGGAGCAGACTTTAAAAGAGTACTACGATTATTGTCCAGTATTTGAAAAGTATTCTGAGGTATTAAGATCAATTGAAGATAACACTGCTTACAACTAACGATGCTTTGCTAAGAGTAATATGAAGTTTCCAAAGCAACATATGCTTACAAAATACGTCAGTGATATACGAGAATATGGAGCAGTCAAGGGATACTCGACAAATCAAAGCGAACATCAACATATTGCGAACGCCAAAACTCCTGCCAAACGCACAAATAACCGTTGGGATTTAATTGTCCAGGTATCATTTGGTAAAGTAATATGGCTACTTCTAAGCAACGAATTATTTCTGTATAGATGGCCCGACGCATAGAAATGAGCGATGCTATTTTCGATAGCAACGAATTTGTGAATCCAATTCAACCGGAAGCTGCATTCGTTGATCCAAAAAGTTTCGTAGCAACCTATGAACTATCATCACTGGTTCCAGCATTTTATACGATTGAGAATATTCATGCATCACTAAGCAGCACAATTGGTGTGAATTTCAAGGCACTTGTATCTGCGTTCCTCGATACCGAGGTGGAAGGAAATCGTAGCACCAAGAAGTACAAAAAGATGCCGCACTTGGATTGTGACCAACTGGAAGTTTACCAAACATTATCAATCACTGACTACGACACGAGTGGTAAACAGATAGAAGACAAAGTCCTTGCGCACGATCTTTACCATGGAAATCGTCGTAAAGACTTTGTGCTACTGGAGACCAAGGCGTCAGACGGATCAACAGAACTAATCTATGCACAAGCTCAGATGTTTTTGAGAATGCTATATAAGCAGACTATCTTTGATTTGTGTTTGGCACAGCGGTTCACTGCACTCAAAAAGCCTCATCTAACTGGTCTTGAGCCCGTCGCTCCAGCGTCAGAACTCACCTACCATGGCATGTTTCTTGTACCAGTGAAAAGTATCATGCGTTCGATACACATCGTACCTGACTTCGCAACACAAACTACAGATGGCTCGTACAGGCAATACTTGGTGAATTGTGACACTGATTTGCACGCATGGATTCATTGCAAAGGTCGGCTCCCGAAACTCATTCATAAGAAAGGCAAACCGTGTACAAAGAAATAAAAAAGGTCATTTTGTCTATTCTAAATCATCTAAAATTGTATATGATTTTCTGTTTCGTATTTTCGATATTTTAGAGCTCTTATAAAGCAGTAAAAGATTCTTGCGAATCTGGGAAGGCACTAGAATATTTTTTGCTCTTCTTTCTATGTCTTGCGGGTTTGCCAAATATTTTTATTAACTCCTGTTTACTGCGACATTAGCAAATGTCTTAGTGACCTTCACGACCTTCCTTAGCTTTTCCGGGGTCAGAAATATTATCCCAAGGTTATAAATCTGCTCATCGATTACAAACGCTCCTAAAGGTTAAATCACTTTTCCGATGTACAAACTACTGTTCCTGGTCTATAAAGTACTGTTCCTGGTCTACAAACTACTATTCCTGGTCTTAAAGCTACTGTTCCGGGTCTACAAGCTACTGATCCTGGTCTTAAAGCTACTGTTCCTGATCTTAAAGCTACTGTTCCGGGTCTACAAACTACTGTTCCTGGTCTTAAAGCTACTGTTCCGGGTCTACAAACTAGTATTCCTGGTCTTAAAGCTACTGTTCCTGGTCTTAAAGCTACTGTTCCTGGTCCATAAACTACAGTTCTTGGTCTACAAACTACTGTTCCGGGTCTACAAACTACTGTTCCTGGTCTTAAAGCTACTGTGCCTGGTCTATAAACTACTGTTCCGGGTCTATGTTAACAAGGTTTACTTTTAATTGCTTGCGCAGCAGACTTGTAATTTATTAACTACCAGCTTAGGATAATAGCAACGCTACCCTTAATTCAATTCAAAAATGAAGGGAACGTCCACGCAAAAACCCTCGATCTGAACTGGAGAACCTAAGAGGTACGTAATGTTACTTACCGAACCCAGTACTACAGATAGATTAACCAAAAGTAGGTGAGTATAATCCACCTACTGACAAGACCATCCTAATGCTGCTCGATCACATTCAAGAAACAGGTTGCTCTGCTGCTGCTGGAGGTGGAAAATTTGGCGTTGCTAAACGAACTGCTCAACGTTATTGTGCGCGTTATACCAATGGCTATATATATTTGAGAAGCGAGCTCGTTGCTGCCATGAATTAGTGCAAAAAAGTGGTGTTTACGTTCGAGCATACAGCCTTCCTCGAAAACTTGTACGATAAAGATGCATCTATCATATTGAAAGAAGCCAAATAAGAACTTAAGAAGCACTTTGATATTGACATCACCCAGAGTGGTCTGCAGAAGCACCTGGTAAAGAAATGTGGGCTTATAATGAAGAAACTAGAGAAAATATCGAAGAAACGAAATGATCTAGCAACTATTAAAGCATAGATGGTTTGGGCACTGGCACTATCGCACCAAAACATCGACTACATGAAGTGCATTTTTATCGATGAAGCTGGATTTAATCTACATATCAAACGAACGTTTGGGCGATTAAAAAGAGGAAAGCTGGCTAAAGCTGTGGTCCCAAAAAACTGAGAAGTAACGACTTCCATTTTGGATGTGATTGCTGCGAAGGTCCAGTGCATATTTCCTTAAGGAAGCCGCAAGCAGTTGTTGTAAACAGGAAGACCACTAGTCCAAAGAAGCGAAAAAACAACAATGGTCCACAACAAGTGGTCGGCAAGATCGGCACACGAGCTGTGCATTTTCGACTCTTCTTGGAAGAGGTTATGAACGTATTTGTATCTGCTGGTATGCCTGGAAGGGTCCTTGTAATAGATAACGCCTCTATTTACAAGGCTGATGTAATCCGAATGACTGTGGAATCCTGAGGATTCAAGATTCTATACCTGCCACTGTATTCTCCATTCTTAAATCCCATTGAAGAATACTGGTTGAAAGTGAAGGCTGGTGTGAAATGTAAAGTTCTGAGCAGTGATAACACGTTAACACCATGTATCAAAGCTGCATCTGATCTTGTGACTCTGAAAGACTGCCAAGGATGGATTACGCATGCCATATCGTTTATTCCTAGATGCATTTTAGAAGAGAAAATGCTGTAGTATCATTTTTTTGGTCGTCATAGTATAAAGTTATGTTGTCAAAAAGAATTCGACATTGTTTTGTAGTATCATGAAAAAAACACCTGCGCCAAGTTAAAAAGAAAATAAGCACCATTTGTTAAAAACACCTGCGCCAAACTGAAAAGAACCAAAGTGCCAATTGGAAAAGCCTGTCGGCCAATTTACTAAAGTACCTGTGCCAAGTTGGAAAATGTGACTGCGCCAAACTAAAATAATCTTACACACCAAACTGAAAATTTAAAGGGCGCCATCTTATAGGAAAATGTCGTCTTCATAATTTGGCAGAATAGACCTTAGCCAGAGAATAGACTTTTGGAACAGAAATGAATAAAGAGGATAACTGATAGATGATGTTTATTGCTATTACATGCCCAGATATTTGTATGTTTTACTAATTCTAATTATAATATAAAATAACGTATAAAGAAGACAATACTGAGCATTACCAAGATGCTAAGTAGATATAGTAGCCTTGGCAACGATTGCACAGCAAAACGGCAGAAGAGGTATCCAAAAAGGAAATGGCACTGGGCAAAAAAGGAATAATCCCCTAGCGAGAAGTATGAGACTATGCTAGGGGATTATTGACAATCCCGGGTGTAATGCCCCATTTTCAAGACAGAGGATTATTCCAGAGCAACTCGACGTTATTAATAATCCACTAGAGGATTATTAAAATGAGCGGCGAATCGGAGGGCCCATGTTTTTTATGTAAACGGCAGGTATACAACTTTAACTTTAATCTTGGTGTAATGGCGCGGTACATCAAAGCTGTATGGAAGGTTTCTTTTTGTGTAAACGTATACAGGGGCACCGTTTTGGTACACGCGTTGTTTATTTCGGAAGAGGCAGGGATCGTCTCATTTTTGGATTCGATACGGTTATTAATTTTAGCAGCAAAATTGGCAAAATGGTGGTAGCAAATTATGGTTTTAGCAGTATAGCATTTTTATTATCAGAACAGACGAATAGTACTATTTAATTTCTATGGATCTATATAGCGCAGGGTAGTCCAATGTGAACGGCGATAGTGATAACTGCAGAAAGTATCAGAAATCCCGAACGCAACGGCATGGTGATGACTAACGCGTGGAAGATTCACCTTGGAAAGCCAACAGGTACCGCGATAACAACAGTGTGACAAGAGTGATATTGCTACCAAGGTAGACTTTGTGAGAACTGCCAAAGAAACAACTACTACAAGGGTAAGGGTTAGAAAGGATTGCCATACAGCAAAAGGAGAAACGTACCTTCTGTTTGGAACAATACCCGTGTGGCAGATCTGTTTAAAAAGAGTTTGTTAATCTCCCTGCAAATGAAGTTTGTAAATCGCATACCTTTATAGATTAAGCTGCTGAAATGGAGAACCCCGGTGGCAGTGCAGACAAAGTATAATGTGAGCTAGCGTTATAGGAGGAAAACTTACTACAACCGATAGTTTGCTTCGTTGAGGGTAATATGATAGAAAGGAAAGCACAACAGGAAGCACTAGAGCAAAAAGTGTTGGTGATTACATTGATAAGAATAGCGAAAGTAGTGAGTTACCTGGAGTTCCGGTGTAATAGTGGTGAAAAGTAGAAAGAGAGACGAACTCAATGTTTAGCTGAGAGATGCCCTTTTTATATTCGTTGAGATCACGGTCATTGCCGAAAACGTCCTTGCCGGTATATATAGCATAAGTATACACAATATAAGGTTCTTCCTGCTTTTTTATCGGTTTTCCACTACTAGCACGCAACTGTAAACCATCATAACGTATACTATCGCAGTGCAGAGTATTTACTTATATACTAGATGTCCAACAACAACAACAACGAGTTGACGCACTTTGAGCATATCCGCGCTCAAGAGAATGCTGAGGCAATGCAGTCTTTGATTGCAATGGTCCATAGTCTGCAGGACCAAAACAATCAGCTGCAGGACCAAGTCAATCAGCTGCAGGACCAAGTCAATCAGCTGCAGGCACGGCTACTCGAGAACGAGCAGCAGATGCAACATATAAGTGCTCTGCTTGCTGGCCAGCAGCTCGCGAGCCAGTCTGTTGTGGTGTCCGGGGCTGTGGCTACCACCATGCCCGCTGTACCAGCAGCTGTCGAATACAGCCAGGAAGAACGTCGCGCTGTTGAGGTAGAATGAATCGAGAAACTGAGATGAGCAAGTATTTATCATGTGCTTAGGATCTGGTGCATAAAAGAGTGAAGTCGTTGCAAAACGATCCAGTGGCACCGATGGAATTCGACTTCGCGTAACTTATCGTGCCGAGGCCAACAAGGAGATGGCCAAGGCTGTAACGGACTATGTTCACGCACAGCCAGGTGCCGTGAACGATCGCAAGTTCATTCACAGCGCAGTACAGACGTACTACAACACGCTGCGAAGAAAATACAACACGCCCAAGGCCAAGGCAAATGCAAAGATGCGCAGAAGTCGACGAACGAACCGGGTGACGGATGTTTGTATCTATTAAAATATAGGAAGACCAAGTTCTAATGTATAAAATGATCTGTAGAAGCTGAAGGCGCGCATCGCCGCGTATAACATGAACTCGACTACGCTGGAAGCAACTTTTCCTGGGGAAAGAGATATCTGGAACGTGAGTGCATGTCTCCAGAACTCAGTGACATGGAAGGCAGCACGAAAGTCCTGCGTTATCGAGTACCTGTTTTCGCACGGAAGGGGTAAGGATTTTTCTTAGGAAAGAGCTTTATTTTTCTGAAAATACAGCGTTGTTATGTAGGTGGCCCGGTACTTTGCCAAACTTGATGGCTACACCAACAAGGGCAAGAGGCAACAGCACCACTATGGCCAAGATGTCGCGATGGAGGATGCCGGTGCTCAAGGGGAAGGTGTTGCGTATGAGGCCGGCATCGCTCCCGACCGTGTAGGGGATCAAGTCCAAACTAGTGTCAGCCGTCAAAAAGTACAGTCACGCAGTCACAGTTATGGTCTGTCAAAATCCTGTGGTATATAATATTTGTTATATATATATGGCATGATAGTTAGAGCGCGAGCCTTTCAAGTATTTTGTCCTGGGTTCAAATCCCAGTAAAATATTTTTGCATTATTTTTTAAAATATTAACTAACAGTCCAAACGCGATGTATTATATACCATTCGACGTCATTTTTCACACTCTATTCACTAAAAATTATTTTACGTTAAAAAGTTCTAAAATAACCACTTTATCTCAAAAATTCTAAACATTGCTAATATTTTCAGAATTACTATCCTCATCTATAAGATAAATTGTTCTAAGACAGTGAATTGCACGCATCCACATCTTCTCCTTATAAAGCCGACGCCACTGAAAGTAAGCCAAGCTATACTCAATACTATCCTTCGCATAAGAACGTGGAAACAGTCTAAGCTTGATACTATTCCAAGTGCCTAAAAAAAAGTAAGTATAAGTTATATTTTAAAAACAAAACATACCTTCAATTGTATTGGTGTGAACTTCACCATCAGGAGTAATAAAACCAAGGCTATGGTTAACTGTTCTATGAACAAAGCCGTGTGTTCCAGATAGCTGATTGTAAGAAGCCCAACAATCAGTAAAAATAATTGAGTCTGGATGAACATGCTTAAGAGCATTCCCAACGGTGCTTAAAAAAGTTACTTGCTAGCGAAATTTGACTAGCAAGTAAAGTTATTTGAACCCCAATGGTCGTGCTAAGTGCTTGTTAAAGTTGCGTCGTAGCAAATTTTTGTGTCGGACCCAGTTAAGTTTAGCAAGTGGTATCCAAAGTGAGAAGTTGGTTTTTACTACTTCTTCACCGTCTTTAATCAATGACTTCATCCGACAATTACAACGAATCGAGCTCGGATTTCGAGGATGAGCAAAGCTCCCCGCCATCTTCCCCAGTGGCTAACCCTGCTGCGGAAGCCTCGTCGTCAAGCACTTCGAAGTTACCTACAAAGAAAAATGCCTCAGCCAAGCAGAAGCAGAAAGGAAAGGCTACAAAGAAACCTCGTGATCCGAACTGGATGGTTGTCGAGGATGAGCTTCTTTGTAAAGCTTGGATAAACATATCCGAAGACCCGATAAAGGGCTCTGATAGAAAGTACGATGATTTCTTTCAAGATGTTGCCGACTACTACAATAAGTATAGCAAGTTCGAGACGAAACGCTCAGCTGATGCATGCAAGTGTCATTGGTCCATCGTTTTGAAGGATGTTTCCAGTTTTTGTGGTAGCTACGGTTTAGGCACTGGCTATGGCAGCGGAGGGAACGAGGCTTTAAAGGTAATCATAATGGTATTGGCTGTTCCCTTGCATTGATATATTTTCAAATTTAATGGAAGCTTGAAAACGCAAGGAAGGCGTACCAGAGAAAATCTAATCACAAGGTTTTCACTCGTGAAGGCTGCTTCCAGATTCTCAAGGATCACCCCAAATGGCGCGTTGCTATGGGAGTGCATCTCAAAAAAATTGCGAGCAGAGGGTCCAAAAAAGATCCCATCGATGTGGATGATGCCGGTGAGGGAGAAAGTGCACTTGTACGGCCACCCGGCATAAAAAAGACCAAAGAAAAGCAGGCAAAGGAGCAAGAAGCACAAAAGCGCAAAATGCCTGATTATCGTGCGGAAATGTTGCAAAACGAGCATGAACTTGTTCAAGAATCGCGTAAACGGACTGCGTTTCTTGAGCAGATCACAGCCGACAACCGACGCGCAACTGATCTTGCTGTCCTTCAGGCGGATACGTCCACCATGGACGAAATCACTTGTGCAGTCCATGAGGCAATGAAGAGAGAAATCCTGAACAGGTATCTTTCCGCCCCAACTACCAGTGCTACCTCTGCCACCCCCTCCAGTAGTGCGAGACCTGAAGAAGGTGAAGAAAATGAGGAGGATAGCAAGGAAAACGAAGATGAACCAGATGTACAATAAGTAGCATAAATAAAGTACAATTATCTCCTACGTATTTAAGCTGAAGTACAATATATTGAAGCAAGGCGACTATTCTTCATTGCCATCGTATTCGTCATAGCTATCGTATTCTTCATCGCTATCGGCTTCTTCATCTCCGTAGACATCCCATAGGTGCTTAATGAGATCGGTTTTCAACTGTACATGTACAGTGCGATCTTGAATTTCGTCATAGCGATCGAGATATTCTTCAATACTGTTAGACAGCTGTCTGCAGGATGCTGGTGCATCGCTGTCTTTGTCTGTGCCGGTGGGCTTTCCTTTCTTGTGCTTTCCCTTCTTGTGCTTCTCCGTCTCGCGTTTCTCCTTCGCCTTCTCGCGCCTCGCCTTTTTTTCATCGCGCTCATCCTCGACAATCAAGTTGTTTAATATAATACAGGCCTGCATCACCATCTTCATATCGTCAAGGCTCCACAAGCGGGCCGGTGTATGGACAATATGGAAGCGGTTTTGAAGGGCGGCAAATGCCCGCTCAACATCCTTCCGAGCCGCCTCTTGCTTTTTCGCAAATAACTACATGCAACTTAATAAACATTTACCATTGAACTTTGAAAATGTACCCTATTTTTCCTTCCTAAAGGCTGTGATATGGTCTGCACTAAGGTAGCCCACTTTGGGTAGATCCCATCAGAAAGGTAATATCCCATAGTGTTCTCATGCCCATTGATCGTATAGTTGACAGATGGAGTACGTCCTGCAGCGAGATCATGAAAAAGATGAGATCGGTCAAGCACGTTGAGGTCGTTGTTTGAACCAGCACAGCCGAAGAACGCGTGCCATATCCAAAGATCATATGAAGCGACTGCTTCAAGGATAACGGTTGCGGTTTCATCCTTGCCTCTAAATTGTCCACTCCAGGCTTTGGGGCAGTTCTTCCATTCCCAGTGCATGCAATCTAGGGATCCAAGCATCCCTGGAAACCCGCGCTCTTCGTTTTCCTCCAACAGTCGCTTGACGTCACTTTCGTTTGGAGTTCTCAAGTATTCTTCACCGTACGCAGCGACGACGGCTTCGCAAAACTTCTTGAGACACTCGACCGCAGTACTTTCTGCCATTCGAAGATATTCGTCAAGTGCGTCTGCAGACAATCCGTACGCCAACTGCCGCATCGCAGCTGTCACCTTTTGGATAGGTGTAAAGCCTGATCTTCCTGTCGCGTCACGACTGGATTGGAAGAACTTGTTGTGCTTCTGTACTTTATCCACAATAGAGAGAAACAGAGTGCGATGCATGCGGAAGTGTCGTCGAAACTTCTTGTCATTATAAACCGGGTTTTCGTCGAAATAGTCCTTCATCAGCTGGACATTTCCTTGTTCTCGACCGCGATCATTGTAACTGCGTCTAGGAACAGAGCCACCCCATTTCTTTACTCCATCTTCTTCCATTGATTCTTTGAGTCGTTTGTTATTAAGACGCCAACGAATCTCAAAATCTTCTTCTCCTTCGTAGATTTCAGTCAATTGACGCGTGTTGAGCATAATTGCAACAGATGTTATGATATGGGAAAAGTAAAAGAGGCGAGAAAATTTATTGCTACGTAGTCTATCCATTGTATCAGGCTTGCAGTGTGAGTCAAAGTTAGCTAGCAAGTACCATTGGGAAAATCCACCAGTTGGGAAAGGTAACGAGTTTGGTACTCAGTAAAATTAGCAAGTGACTCTACTCGTAGCATTGGGGATGCTCTAACAATCAGATCAAGCAAGGTATTTGCTGAACGATCAGTAACTGTAGCAGTAAACATGCGACGCTCTGGTGTGCGCTCAACTCCACCAAGAACCCAGACACCTATTATATTATTAATAAATACAGTACATAAGGTAAATATATAATATTTACCTTCAACACGATGGCCTCTGTTATACTTTCGTTTTCCAAATTTTGATTCATCAATCTCAACAATAATACCAGGACCACCAATCTGGACATCTATATAAAAGTGTCAATATCTAATATAGTATAATTAAGTAGTACTAATACATACCTTCAGTAGCAGAGTAAAGATCACTTTTGATTAGTTTTTTAAACTTTTTAGTAAGTGTATATACAGTCTTGCGATCCAATTCCACAAAGGTAGCAATAGCTTGACATTCCACATTATGTAAAAAGTAGTA